>PVIC010003494.1:0-68848 GCA_004025085.1 Thryonomys swinderianus | reverse complement strand
TCTGTATCATATTTATTCCTTCCCCTCATCACATTCCCACACCAAGTTTCCTATACAAATATTCCACTCTATAAAAGCTGTCCTACTTTCTAGAACTCATTTGCATCTACAGGTGTTCATGCCAGAGAGAAGATCCGGAAATTGTCTATCTGTGATCTATTGATTTCACTTATTAGTATATCCTCCAGATGTCTCCATTGGCACACTACTATTATCAGTCTCTGTAAAACCTTCCCTTGTAGCTTTTCTTCATTTCTTATACTCTCAGTTTGTTTGTTTGTTTGCTTGTTTGTTTGTTTGTTTTTTGAGACAGGGTCTCGCTTTGTAGTTCAGGCCGGCCCTGAGCTCACTATGTAGCTCAGGCAAGCCTCGAACTCAGCAATCCTCCTGCCACTGCCTCCTGAGTGCTGGGATTAGAGGCGTGAGCCACCATGCCCGGCACTGTGGTATGTGATACTGATTGCCAGTGGGCGTGGGTCACCATGCCCAGCATTGTTGTATGTGGTTATTGGGATAGAACTCAAGAACTTGCATTTGCGAGGCAGGCACCGGAACCACTGAGCTAAATCTCCAGCCCTCTGATACTCTCAGTTTTAATGGATACAGGTTCTAAGATGCTCACTTGGATTTTCAAATATTTGTATAGCAATGTTTTGTGTTGTTATGCATTTTTAAATCTGCTTGTATGACATGTTGCTATATCCTACTCTTTTTTATTATTTCCACTTAATAAACTGATCTCTATAAGTATATATATTTTATATCTCTAATTTTCCAATTCTACCTGTTATAAAAATCTCATCCTACTTTCTTTGAGATACAGGCATCTAGGTTGCCTTCAATTCAGCATTCCAACAAATAATCTAATGTTGAATGCCGTATGCCTCTCATGGAACTGGGAGCTCTGTGGGTTGCGTGGTCCCTGAACCTGAGTCTGGTAGGCTACTCTCAGAAGAGTGCACTGATTTGCACCATCTCCCAGGGGGTCCCATAGCTCTACACTCTCTTCAGCTGCTGTTATTATCACTTCTAACACATGTTCATTTTGATGGATATGGAGAAAAATATTATTTAAAACATTCATATGTCTTCAATTCGCAATGAGTAGTATCTCTTTAGTACTAACTTAACCATTTGACTTACTCTTCTCTATACTACCCATGTTTCAAAGGTAAAATTCATTTCCATAGCCTCATAATCCATATGAAAAATACTGCAAGAAGTATAAAAATATATTTTAGTTTTTTCTCATGTCCAATGTAGCTTTGAAGGAATAGGGAAAGGAGACATAACTAGAACCTCTGCAGTTAAGTCCTAGTCTCCTGTGAGCCCAAAAGCACAGGGAGAATTAATTAGTTATACAGAAAAGGTAGAAAAATGAGATTTAGAGAACAAGCTGAATCTTGGGCCTGATGAATGCTGCTCTGGAAAGCAAAGACAAAAGACCTGAACCTTTCCACACTTTATTCAGTAATGAATTATTTAGTGGGAGTGATGAATCTAACAGGTCACTCAGAGGGCAACGGTTCATACTCCTGAGAACAATGAGGAACTTCCGTGACTAGGAATTTGTCCATTCCAGCTAGTGCAGTCCTGCCCTGGAGCATCACAGCATTATTGGGTTATTGAGGTCTCATCCATGACAAGAGGCAAAAATAGAGTTATGACTTGATACACCGTCGCTGGCTTGTAGCCAGGAAAAGTTGGCCTAATCATAGTTAGATTCCACAAAATTCTGTAGAATTGCTCCTGACATGCTTCTCTTTATATATGTTATAGGCTTTCTGTGATTTCATGCATCCATTTATTTTAGAAATATATTTCAAGCATGTGTCATATATTAGGGATATAGATAGAATGTGCATCGCTTCTCGGCCTTTTGGCTAAGATCAAGTGTAGATAGAATGTGCTACATGAGATCTACCCTCACAATATCTCCAAATGATGGAAAGGATAGGCCAGCATTTCGTTTTACTTTCTGGAGAAGCAAACATCAAAACATGATCTACTTATACCTTGATTAAATGATGATATTGCTCTCCAATTTTTCCTTTTCTCAATTGAATTTGCAGTGTTCTTAGAATGTTTGAGTTATGGATTATTGATAATAACCCCAAAAGAAAACATTTATTGCTATCTAATACATATTAGCTAAAAATTTCTATGAAGAATCCTAACTTAAAATGAAAATCTCAAATACTGACATACTTTACTACTTTATATTTTCCCATATGAGGCAAGAGTTCCAATCTATCCCTCCTCCATTTTTGTGGTTGAGGGAATAAAGGTCAGAGAGATGTAAAAAAATCCTCAAAATAGAGCCTCTAGAAATCTTGCCAATACACCACTCTGGCTCCATTTTTACAATGTTGTTTTCATTTGTAACTATACTCATGCAACTTGTTCATGTGAAATGAGAATGAAGAAAAAAGTCAGAATCTGGAAAGGAAGAGAAGGATTAAATAGAGTTCTGTTAGGATATAGCCACAGTGATCTAATGCACCATGGGTAGCCTCGCTTTAGGGAATACTGACTTCCAAGGGCTGAGCTTCCATGGACAGCTGGCAGTCAGCTGGTTATGTTACTAGCTGCACATTGCCTCAATGTCTCTCATAAACTCAATTCTTACTATTTAGCCTTTTTTTTTTTTAACTTGCAGCACAGGAAATTTTTCTTTAGTGCATGTAAGAGCTGTTTGATTCCCCAAAGAAAAAAACTTGGCAAGATAGTTATGAGGAAAGTAGAAGCATTGAACACATGAGCACATTTTAACAATGTCCAAGTGTAACTTTTACTGCCAACAGTAGACATGCACTAGAATTTGAAACACAGCCCACAGGCTAAATGTAGTTGTTTTTATCTGTGAGGAGAACACTGTGGTTTCATTCTGAGATGAGTCACTTTGTTCCAATTTATCCAGTTAGTAAATGTATCTGATTTGTTTCCATTTGGGAATTGAAAGTTTGTTTTTGTTTTTTATTTGTTTGTATTATCTCTCCACCCCATCCCCTACTTTCTCCAGTGAATAAAAAACATAAGCTCTCGTAAGAACAGAAAGAAGCAATATTTTACTGAAAAGCTCAATAAAGATAGAGCCAAGATGTCACCTGACAGTACAATGAAGAAGGATTGGGGACTTGGCAATAAGAGGGAACCTTGGGATTTCAGAGGCTCAGGATGTGCTGTCATTATCTGACAGCATCGTTAAAAGGCTGTCCTGGGTTGCCAAATCAGAAATACTAAGCCTTTTATGCTGTGTGATCTTAATTTTGTCCAGTGTATTAAATGATTTCATGATAAAGTCTAAGTGACACTTATGCATTTCCTTGTAAACTTGAGTTTTTTTCTAGGTCTACTTTTCAGGGGTGGGTCACCGGTCCAACTAGTGAGTTAAAATATCAGTTTTCATAAGAAATATTTCTGAATGTCTACTACCTTAGGTACTTTTTGGGTGAGTTGATGCCATGATTCTGCTGACATGCAAATACCATAAGCAAAAAATTCAGCCACCGTTACATTAATTGTGGTCAGTTGTTTTCCTCTTCCTTTACTGGAAATAAATTATGACCATTAGGATTACATTTCCTCCATTTGCTTACTTTTCTTCTTAATCTTTAACATGACACAACAGTGCTTAATGATACATATATTTGGAAGACCAAAATCACCCATTAACTTGACTAATTTCATCACACAAATAATTCCATCATGTAACAGACTTATAGATGTACAATATAGATTTTCGCATGTGATATTCTCACTAAATAAAAAGCAGTACCTGCCTACAAACCAGTTTGATTTATTTTGAGAATGTAACAGTTTATATTCAAATCTAGTAGGTTGGAGGGACTTCAAATCCAAGCTTTTTTTAACTATTCAGACTGTAGGCAATATATTCAAATAGGGAAAAAGAGAGGAGGGCAGACAGAATACCTTAGAAACATTTGTTTTCACTGATATATTTCCAGTAGTTGTTTTTCTAGTTCCTCTAGATTATCCTTATGTCAAGAACAATAATTTGTTTACAATGGATTGTCATTACAGCAGCTTTTTGCCCATAAAGAATTTATCAGACTTACCTGTCCCCATCATTTGGAGGGCAGAAGAGCCTATTTCAGTATCTCTGGGCATACCTAATACACTCTGTGTAGCAAACGGGGCAGAGTTCCTCTACACATTCTGATGGCTTCGCTCAACCATGTTTCCCCTTTTATCATTTATTGCAAAAACCTTTTACTATCTCTTCTTAGTTCCTTGTCCTTTGTTAGCTACAAAGGGCAGATTTTCTTTTGTAAATCCTTAGTAATTAAATGAGCACTTCAGTGACTGTAGCTTTCAATGGCCTGTTTCCTAGGTTTTGCCTTTGACAGTCATATTTTGCAAAGGGCCCTGAGATGACTCGGCACCTTCCCTTCCTTAACACTAAACCAATGGAAGCCCATGCTCTGCATGAAGGAGGAAAAGACTCATTAGGGCCCTTCATTAAAGGACTAAAATAGGAAGCTGTAAATGCGCCTGAACCAACTACAATCCAGAGGGCTGTCTATTAGGAGGGCCACAAAGACAGCTTCGGAAACTGAACTCCAGCTCCAGTGCGTCGGATTAGGAAGAGTGATGGGATTAGTGTTTAATGACTTGGGGCAGGAGACAAAGAGAATTTTGACAAAGAGGCTTAGATATGGAAGAATTAACACTCTCTATTCCAACCAGGCCTGCGATGACTTCCAGTATTCTTTTCAGACTCAAAAGCCAAGGGAAAGGAGGAAAAAAAAAAAAAAAAACATGAGCAAAGCTTTAATACTTTCCTAACTTTTCTACTTTATTGTAACAACAATACAAAGGAAATAAAAGAACTCTCTTCACTCCCTTGCACTTGAAACCTCTTTTAAAATTAGCATCTACAACTGTATAATTAGCCCCCAGGTGAGCTTGCCCAGGGCCTCAAGTATGTGCCAGAATGCCTCTCTGCTTCCCAGCACCCCAGGACAAGGGACAAGTCACAAACCGATGTGGACACTGAAGCGCAGCCAGTGGTGCTAGAGGCTCAGATAAGTGGCTTTGAAAGTACTTTCCTGGGCTGTTTCTGTTACAGGTGCAACCAAGGGTACAGAGAGGAGCCCTCCACATTGTAAACCTCCTTCTGGCCCCATCTGGCTCAGCCTCAAACGATTCCAGTGTCGATGGCCTGAGAAGTGCTTCACGGAACGAGGTGATTATCCTGACTACGTGAGGGGATATCATTGGAAATGTGCTTTGAGTTTGAAAGTGCTCTTGAAAAGGAATCAAGGCAGCTTGGAAGCAGTGTTGGAGCTTAGCTGTAGCATTTCCCCCTGCCTGGACAAGAATACAGTATCATTATCTAAACACAAAGCCAAACTTAAGTGGCTGACCCTGGAGTGGAGTATTATTCTTGGGGCTGTTAAGTAAATAGACTTGAGCACCAAAAGCCCGGGAGCGGCAAGTGTGTGATTATACCCTGCTGCTGCAAACTGGGAAATGCAGGTGCGAGCCTTACTGTAGGCAAAAGTACAATCCAAATACGGCTGTAAATGATCTCACCTTGTGAGCCAATTCAGTGTGTCCTTATTTTTAACCAAACTAAATTACTTACAGAAAAGCTGGGTATTCATTTCATGTATTAGCCCATATGAAATGGCCCCAAAGCAGTTCTGGACACCGAGGTATTATTTAACCTGTGTGGCTTTGGGGCAGCCCCTGCCGAAATCCATTTAGGAGCAATACCAGCAGCCAGTGTGAAATTAAACACATTACCAAGTATGAGAGTGATGGGCTTTATAGGCAGTTGTTTATCCGCAGCAAACTTTAGTTCTAAAAAATCCTCATATTTGATCCCACAAAAGGAAGAATGTCAGTAGGAGGAAAAATAGACATAGCTCAGACTTCCATGGGGGAGCAATCACCTGAAAGGCACCATTTCAAATCATCTTAGCTCTACTGAGCCACTCAGATGCCAAAGGCCCAGGTAACATTTGATCATGTTTCTACAGGGCTCAGACCTGCATTTATTGCCTTTTACTTCTTCTACTAACACTTTTGTTTGGAGGATCAATGTTTCTCCAGGGCTGTAGAACTCCCTTCCTCACAGCTAAATTGAACCAAGGCGTAATGGCTTCTTTCCCCCTCACTCCCTGTCCCTCTTGACCCCAACATGGTCTAGTAGTCTGTGCTTTGTTAAATTGAAAATGTGTAGAAATTTTTATAGAGATCTTCAACTACATAAATAGCTTTGAAAATTGTCGTAACTTTAAAAACAGGTCAAAAAGGAAATTGAACAGCTAGTGAGTTTCATACCAGCCAGTTTGCTTTTTGAAGGGCCATATTGATCTCCCTAGTAAATGGTTGCTTTTATTGTTGGGGTTTCTACCATTTTTTTCCTAGTTGCTCTTAATAGAAAAGGGAGCTTGGTGTAATTTTCTGATGGAATGTCAAACATATCAGTAATGGATTCTGGCACCACAGCCAAAGCTAGCAGTGGTTTTGTCCTGGGGGTGTGCACAGTGAAGTATCCAATTCTTCATGAACATCAGTGACTTCTTCTGATGGTGACCCTAGTGTGGTTCCCAGACAAGTTCCTGAACTTTCACAGCTTACAGCTAGATCCTGTATCCTTTTCGGTGGTAGCTTGTGGCTTTAGAGCTTTTGGTCCAAACACCTCTTTGAATACAAAAGCTTATTAGATGGCTTTCTTCACTCAGTACTAGGACTCAAACCCAGGCCCTTCAGCATGCAAGTCAAGTGCTCTACCACTAAGTTACACCCCAACTCCAGAAGGCTCTTTTGATGATAATGTTTCCTGAGTGAGCAAAGAGTTTATAGGTCTTTAAAATATGTTAAGATTAAGGAATGCCTTTTTTTTCTCAGCATTATACTGAAAGTCGACGAGCTTGAAAATAATCATTCCCAGGCATAGAGGAGGGAACCAGTAAGTTATTGTTAGGTACCTATCAATTCACTTGGGTAAGCATTCTCTAGAGTCTGGGTAGATAAAAATTAAAAAACTTTTTTGAGATTATAGCCATTTTATCATTATATGTTTTCTCAAGCCATATTAAAAGCTCACATTACATTATTTAGAGTCTGAAATGTTGCAGGAAGGGTTCAGAGAATATTGCATGGGACTCTATCAATTCCCAAATAATAAAACACAACTCACATTAGCTAAAATGAAAAAGAAGTTTGCTGGCTACATTGCTCAGAGGTCTGTTAAGCTCCATTTGCTTTTGCTTGGTCTCCTATCAGGCAAACTTGGTCCGTGGATCGGTGAGAGGCTTCTTGTCCTTGATACATTAATAAATGATCCTGAAGCTTTGTATACTCAAAAGAGATTTCATCCCAACATCCAAATGAAACTCCAAAGCAGAGTTAGAATTGATCCATTTTCATGCATGTGTCTTTCTCTGGGCTTACCAGAGGTTTTAAAGCAGAGACAGTAACCTGATTGGTCAGTCTGAACCACACACTCAAAGCCTGTGAGGGAAGAACAGGAGGTGCATTTTGACTGTGCTCCCACCACAGTCACATGGGGAAAGAGAGGGGACTGTTTCCAAACAAAAAAGGGGTGATGGCTAGACTAGTAACACTTGCCCACTTAAGGGGATCTGCATATTTAAGTTATAAATCTTGAGAACATTATTCTGGAATTATTGGTTGTTTTATATCTTAAATAGGATCATTCATTAAGTACTTGAAGTCAGGAAGCCTTAATAATATCATTGCAAGTCTTGGGGCGGCACTGTTATTTATAGCCAATCCTACATATTTATACTTGAGGAGGAGGAGGAGAAGAGGAAAACATCAGAAGGGGCACTGACAAAATAAAAAAATTAAAACTCCCTTAAAACCCAAACCTGAATTTTTCTCCTTAAATTTGATGCAAAGCCAAATAAACTAATATACACACTGCCATCATCACCACCACCACCACCACCACCAGACAAGGCTGTGAGAGGTTTATTTCTCAAAAACAAAACAAAAAAAAGCATATCTTTTTAAACTTCTATAAAGACCAAGAATGTCTCTTTTTAAGCCTTTCTCTTTGTCTTTTTTGGTGTGTGCTCAGCAAGGACAGCATCTGAGGGAATGCCTTAGGATGAAGAGCTCTAACAACTTGATCTTCATCTCTGGGTCTCTATTTCTCATCTTTGTTCTTTTCTCTGGACAGTCTGTTTTCCAGGAATGTGTCATTCTATAATAAAGGTCCATTTCTTTTCTTTATTCCCCTCTCTGTATCAATCTCTCCATCTTCTGTCATTGCTCTTCACTTCCTTAATTTTACTACATATTTCCATTCTTCAAACTAAAAACACTTCAAGTCTTTACTCCACCCTCCTAGCTACAGGTATCATGGACTATGGCTTTCTGTGAAGACCAAATGTCTTGATTCTTACAATAATACTATGATAATAAAAGTGAAAATAAACAATCCTGTCATTTTTTTTCTTAAAACACTGTCTCTATTAATGCATACATCACCCCTATGGAATAGAGCAGTAGACTCATGTTAGTTATCTGGAAGGGTTGCTCATCATTTAAATTCATTTGCAGGGATTCAATGTTTCTAGCTTTTCTTATAACAAGAATTTTGATGAAACTTCACAGTATAGAATCCAAAATATTCTGATACTTGTCTAAACTCTTTTACAGCTGAGACATGGACATGTAAGCTGCATTCAAACAGAGGTACCTGCCTCCAGCTCGGAATTGGTGGTGAGAAATAACAAAGTAAAAAGTAGAGAAGAGGGCGGGTGGGCAGGGATGTGGGCAAAAATGAAAATTGACCTGTGTCACGTATTGGTTACAAATTCTCCAATGTTTTGTGTGATTGTGAGCTGTATATATAATGTACCAATAAAGTTTACTGAATGTAAAAAAAAAAAGGTAGAGAATTGATGTCCCAGTTATGGTGGCAGAGGTGGCCTGAGACCTTGGTTTCTAGGGTTTCTGGGGTCCGTGGTGTTAGTGACAGCGTTAAATGTCCAAGGCCAGTAGCAGTAGAGATGACCCTGTTAGTCAGGGTCAGTCTCAGCTGTTTAATTTTTGGGATTGGTTTGGTTCTGGCTGTAGTTTTTACTGTTTCTTATACTTTCTTTGCTTTGCCATTTCTGAGTGTCATTTCCCACCCTTGTGGTGTTTTTATAAATACAAAACACACCATTCCTGAAGTTGAGCTTCCTCATATCCTGGCAATAAATTCCCACTGTTTACCAGCCATAGTGAATTTATATTAATGGCAATAAGAAACTCTAATGGGTACTGACGTTATTTTTAATTTCATTTTATAGATCAGAAAAAAATCAATCTTAAATAAATATATATATTGTGCAAGTTCAGGGCCCAAACATCTCAAGAGTCCAGATCCATCTCATACCATGATCATAACAATACTGCTCAGAATATAATTTCGAAGGAGGTAGGCATCAGGATGTCATTCTGGTTCCAACTGGTGCTGTTGACTCTAGGTAAGTCACAATTTATTTGGATAACCTTTCTCTGTTTAGAAATAAAAAATTTGATCCATATCAGTGATTTCTAACTTCCAGATGGGGTTGTAGAACCATTTAAAAATATACTGGAATGCTATGGTTCTCCTCAGGAAAAGGCTCATGCAAATGTGTTATACTCCGCTTCATTCCCAGATCATCCTGGACATCAGTCCAGACCTAGACTATCTTCTCAGTTCGGTGTCTCATGAGTAAAACTGTATGTTTCATTCTTGTGTGAATGTCTTATAATTATTGTCCACAGTCTCTCTGCGTCTGTCTTTATCTGTCTCTGTCTCTGTCTCTTTCTCTCTCTCTGTCTCTGTCCATTTCTGTGTCTCTGTCTCTTTCTGTGTCTCTGTCCGTTTCTCTGTGTCATTTTCTCTCTCTCTGTCTCTCTCCATCTCAGTCTCTCTTTCTCTGTCTGTCTGTCTGTCTGTCTGTCTGTCTGTCTCTCTCTCTCTCTCTCTCTCACACACACACACACACACACACACACACACACACACACCTGCATACACCTATATCAGGGCAAGGATTTCAGTGAATCATGCCTCTTAGTTTTTAGTACTCTATCACCCAGACAAAAAAATCTGAGAAGACTTAAATTCATACTATGCCTTACAAAGAAAGTTTTAAAAAGTGACTTTTGGGTCTCAAGAAAAGACTCAGACATGATGAACTTCTGTCATTTACTACAAGTTTCAGTTGTTATGAGTAAGGGGAAACCCAGTTGAAAGTTGTGCTAAGCAATAGGAACAGTTGCGATCCTATGTAGCAAAAAGTTTGCAGGTGAGAGGTTCTAGAGCTGTTTTGTTTTAACAATCTAGGTCTCTTTATTCTTTCCAGTCTGCCATTGTCTCCATAAATCTGACTTCTTTGGGTCCCCTAAACTATGAAGCGGCATAACTCTGACGAGGTTGTGCAGAAATAATATCACTACTTTTTTTTTTAAGAAAGCCTGTTGATTCCAGCTTATGACTATTAAGGAATAACTGGTACCAAACTTTTCCAGTCACGAAAAGCAGCTATAAACCTTGACCGGTCTGTGTGGCCATTATTTTCAGCCCAGGTAACAGGCATGAGAGTGTAGCCTGTGAGAAGTAAGAATCACAACAGAGGAACCATGGTCCTTTTGCCTGGGTCCACTTCCTTGCCGCAGAACAAAGGAATGAATTCCACACAAAGCAAAGTATTGCTGAGCTGAGGAAACAGATCAGAAATCCAGACTTTTGAAGTAGCTGGCATTTCCTCATTAGAGCAGTAGACAACAGGAAGCTGGACATTGAAGCTTTACACGTGAACTCAGGAAAATTCCTTGGCTGGACGATAGGCTGTGCCACTAAAAGTTGAGGCTCTATGAGACATGCCCTAGAGAGACTGCTGTAGACGAGCAACTGAACTGTGATGCTGCCAGACGTGTAGTTTAGGGCTGTCAGAATTCTGGCCATAATACAAAAAAGATCTTAGAGGTTAGTATGAGATCCCACCAAAGTCATAGTTCATGGAAAGCTCTATAGATCTATTTTATAGAAAGTGTCCCACCTTAAAATTAAGTAAATAAAAACCCAGTGAAATCATAGCTATATAAAGAATAAAACCAAACATAAGATAATCAAAAGAAACTACCAGTAGTCTGATTGTCTGTCAGGATAAACTCACTGCTCTTTATATAAGGATAACATCATTCAGATACCCTACGATATATTTTCACAATATCCACCTCATAATTAACCATGTGTAAAAATGTAAAAAAGAAAAACTGGATCCGTAGTCAAAGGGTTGATGCAGTAGGAAGAGACCACAAGATGAGGCAGACACTGGAGTTGGTGGTCAAAGATTTTTAAAGAAGCCATTATGTATATAAAGCACCAAAAGGAAAAGACTGGTGATCTAGGCTGTCTGGCCCTGCTGAGTCCTTTCTGTTGAGCGCCTGCTGTGGTGAGGCTGCTTCAGGCCACAGAGATGGCAAGGTGAGAATCAGGACAGCACAGCACAGCGCAGAGCGGGATACATTTCCCTGCCTCAGCCACACTGCCAGGTGTGGCAGGCACAGCCACCTGAGAGTTCACTCTGCCCTACCCCAGGTGATTTGGCTATGTCACCCAAGACTGTACAGACAGAGGAGCCACTCAAATCCCAGAGTAACATCTTGCTACACACCTTGCCTCCACTTCAAGCTCCTGGAGTATAGGAACTGCATGCTTCACACACAGGGAGTGCCCAGTAAATAGCTGTCAGCTGACTGAACCAATACTAACCACCTAATTGTATTTTACCTGGTCTGAATATTCAAAAACATACCCAATTCAGTAAGACAATCTTACCTAAAATGTATTTCCCCTCAAAAGAGTCCAGAGCTTCATCCAGGACCTCTTTTGCCTTTATATCCGAATTTTTGGTCCCTTTTTAAAAGTTCATGGAAAGGTATATTAAAGTATAGCAGCAGATGCCAAGAAAAAAGTGATTATTTTTCCATGCGCCCCCATTCTATCTCAAAGGACAGTGATCACCCACATAGTAAAGGAATGGCAAAAAAGATGCTCTTCCTCTTCCTCAAGTCACTTCTATTAAAAGTATTGTCTTATCAGTGGTGCTAAAACTATTAAAGATTAAAGTATATTCCATCTTTAACGCAGAGAGAGCAATCCAAGGCCCATGCAGGTGAGAGACGGAGACCCCTCCCATTCTCCTCTTCCCCCTTTTGGCTTCCTCTCTCTCTTTCTTTTCTTTCCAAACCTAGTTAGAGTTTATAGTAGCTGTCAGAGCTTGGCCTGCCCATTAGCTGCAGGCAAATCTTGTTTGCAAACAGGAAGCTGTAGGAATTCTCTCCTAGTGGTGTTTTCACTCCTTATGTGAGTTTAATCCTGAGGATTAACAAATGGATCAGCTGGAGACCTCATCTTACTGTGAAAGAACAGACAAGCTGAAGCATGAATAGTCCCTGAAATGTCTGGTTGTGCTGGAAACGAAGAGCACAGCACCTGCCAGGCCCTAGGCAGGGTGTGTCTCCAGAAGGGGCCGGTCATGGGGAGCACAGCTTTGCTGACACGAAGCCTCTGTCCGCTTCACACGTCCCCTCCTCTCTGCTTGCTCTTGCCTCTCTCTTGCAGCTCCACCTGCCAGTTCTCCCTGGCCCTATCTGGTCCGTGAGCTTTCCTTATTCTTTCCCATTTGTGAATCTTCTGATTCCTCTGTCCCTATCCTGTCTCCTACAGACTCCCCCTGGAATCTGTCCTTTCCCTACTGTGTCTTGTGTTATATGGTGTCTTCCGGTGGTTATCTACAAGCAAGACTTGAGATGGGGATTCTTGCTTAGATTATTTTAGTGGAAAGATGGTTTCAGCAAAAGGGGTAGGAGAGAAGTGGGAAAGATCAGAAGAAGGAGGATAAGCAAGAACAGGATCTTAGCTGAATGCTACTTCAACCTAGTGACATGGACAGGTTTATTGAAATACAATACACACACACACACACACACACACACACACACACACCCTGACCCATCTCCAGGTTGTATCTTGAGCCCAGTATGTTGTGCCTTCATGTCCACCAAAACTGGTCCTTGGCTGGGCAAAATGACAATCTCCCACTCATATTGAACACACAAGGGGCTGCTCGGGGAATGATGACCCACCTTCTGATGAAGACCCCAGCCGGACATGGAAGGATCTGTTATACACGGAATGAACAGAAGAGGGCTGAGGTAAGTCTCAGCTCACACCAGAGCATGGAACAGTCAGACCTCAGGTAACTAGAGAAGGAGAGGAAAGGATTGGCGGCTCCATCCAAGAAACAATGCAGACCATATGGTCCTTTTCTAGTAAGTGCGGACAGTTTTCCACTACTTTGTATGGAAAGACTCCTTCCTCTCCATAACTCTACTTTCCATTACTTTTTAAAATGGGTACCAAATCCTAGTTCTCCATTCTGTTTAATTTGAAAATTTTCTTTTGAATATTTTTAGGCTTTTCCAGAGATAGACTACTATGTCCTGGCTATTGCTGTCATTTAGGGCCAATGTCTCATGCTCCCTTCTCTATCTACCCCACTCATAATTATTTATCTTTGTTGTTCCGAAAATATGAGCTTCTCTTGTGCTTCATTTCTCAAATACTGAGGGTGGCAAGTGAAAGATGACTCAGAGGAATTACAAACAAGAAAGTAGAACTACTTGGGCATCAGGCTTCTAAATAACTCAGCATCAGACTAAACAGTCTGGAATGTCAGAGCCCTAAAGTCACCAGCCATAGCCCTGACAAAGCCTTCTCTTCTCCCAGTGTGGTCTTCCACCTTGCCCTTAGTTTCAAGCCCCAGCCTTATACTCCTCTTTCAAGCTTACCCTCTCTCAGGACTCCCTAAACCTCAAACTCAAGTTTATCCGAGAGAAAGGCCCATAGTTTTGTAATTCTTCTGAACCTATTGATATCCTTAAATACTATTTTACTTTGGACTCATTTGTGCTCTTTTTAGTTTTTAATTTATTTCATATTGTGTTACTCTAGGTGTATTTGTGTTTTTTGTTTGTTTGGTTTTGGTTTTTTTGTTTTGTTTTGTTTTTTGAGACAGGGTCTCACTTTGTAGTTCAGGTTGGCCTTGAGCTCACTATGGAGCCCAGGCAAGCCTTGAACTCTGCCATCCTCCTGCCTCTGCCTCTCAAGTGCTGGGATTGCACGTGTGAGCCATCATGCTTGGCTGTTTTTGTCTCGTTTAATTGATTTTTGGTTCATTTTACATATACATTATGATCACATTCAACACTGAAGGTTGCCAGTACATGACACATCTTAATTCTCATTTTTCCCCATTCTCTGTCCTCCCTACAACCTCCCCACCCCATGGCCCTATATACTCAAGCTTTGTCTAGGTATATTTGTGATCTATATTAAAGAGATGGTGTGTCAAACATTTAGGAAAACAATCTCTTCATATCATTCATAATACCAATTCTACTGATTATATGTTTTTATGATGGTAAAACTTTTAGGGGATGTGCAGTCACCCAGATAAACTCCACGTTTCTCAGGCCCACTTGCAAGTCAGTACAACATCTCAACCAACTGGATGGAGCAGAAGTGATATATGTCATTGTCAGTCATGTTAGAAGGAAGGGGCACTGTTTCTCTTCCCTCCTACTCTCCTCTGTTATCAGTAAGCTGGCTCTTATGGAGGCAAATGAAAATGTCACAAAGTCTACACTTCAAAAAGGCCCTTAAATATGCACCATCATCTCATAAGCCATTCATCTTGTGACATAGGCCCAGGATAGAACTCTGCTTCTTCTAGAGGACTCTCGTGACAGTCACTCCACGTGCTCACTGAAGGGAGAACGGGGCACTGCTGACTGTCACTGAAATCAGTATCTTGTGATGGAACGGGTTTCAGGAACGGGTGCTTGAATGTCCAACACTGTGAGGACAACGCTCAGCCCTGGGTTCCTTGTACTTCTCCCCGGCAATGAGAAAAATATATCTTTTATAAGCCAATGCTCTATCTCAGCTCCTACTCATGTGTCCTAATTGAATTCAGCTCTAGTGGGCTGGACTTTGTTCCGAGGGCGAGGTCCTAAGTGGAAGTAATGATGGCTAAGACAAAAGAGGGGCTGGGGAAGAATTAAAATGTTTTGAAAAAAAAAATGAGATTGGAAAAATAATTGTTTTTAATGTCCAAATTGTGTTAATCAGATCTGATGTGGAAAAATACATAAAGGAAGAACGTGCCACTGAATCAATCACCACACGCCTTTTAGTGATCCATCTATGTTACACTCTGGTTTTCAGACAGATCACTAGCATTAAGTCTATCAAGAAGTTTAGTTTAGGTTTTTTCTGTTTAATTTAACAATGGGGCAAGAGAAACCATATCAATGTCTTTTGCATATTTTCCTTTTTTTTTTGAGACAGGGTCTCACTTTGTAGCTCAGGCTGGCCCTGAGCTCACTATGGAGCCCAGGCAAGCCTTGAACTCTACAATCCTCCTGCCTCTGACTCCCAAATGCTGGGATCACAGGCGTGAGTCACCACACCTGACACTGTGGTATGTGGTACTGATTGTTGGTATTGTTATATGTGGTTACTGGCTAGGCAGGTGCTAGAACTACTGAGCTAAATCTCCAGCCACATACTTTACATTTTCAAAACTAATACTGGAAAGTAATTTTTGGGTCAAAGTCACTCACTGCTGGCTCTAACATTCAGGTCACTGTGGAGAGATCTGATTCATTGTGGCAATATTTTCAGGTTGGCCCCAGACCTTATATACATCCCAAAGTCCCTAAATAATGCCTGATATTACCTGAGGGAATCAAGATGCAGTCAATATCTGTAGACACTGTACAGATAGACAGCTGTTAGAATTTTCTAAGGAGGGAATATAATGAAGGTTCAGTGGAGATACTTCTCTCTACTTTTTAAAAATGTGGCACCCACTACATATGTACTTCTTGTAAAGATGATGAGATATCCTCAAAGGCCCTGCATATAGGCCAACAATGTGCTTTAAACAATAGCTAGACTTGTCTGTCTGGTTTCTTCAGTCCCATGAACTGTTCCCACACACCACACCTGCAACTTTGCTTGAGTCCTGCTTTTCTCTATAGTTCGTCTTTTGGAACAGTCTTACTTTTTCCTTCTCATTCTTTCCCTCTGCCCATTCTTCACATTTTCTCTCTACTCTTGAAGCCATCTTCTGATGTTTACTAAAGCTTTCTTTTCCCATGTGGCTTCTGAACCTCATAACTTCTATGTTCTTAGAGTCTATACCGCAAGATCTAGCCCTTTGGCATATCACAGTTTACACCAATCAGGGTTGTTTCAAGTGAGTAGCTTCATGTCTCTAACTAGATTTTCAAAGGTTGAAGTCACATCTTACCTACCTCCTCCTTTTCTGGAGTATCTGAACACTTGCTGCATGCAGAGAGGTGCTCAGTAAACAGTAATGGGTGTTTAGATTCATGAGTTGCTTGGTTAAAATTTTTTAATATATTTACCTCTTTCTGTGCCTTTTATTTTTTCTCATTAGTTTACAGGAGTGTGTTCATTCAGTTAACAGATATTTATTGAATGTCTATTATGTGTCATGTGTTATGCTGACTCTGGTGATAAAATACTAGATGTGATTAAAGGATATTTTTTTCACATGGATAGTGAGGATGTGGGTAGTTAGAGAATGAGCAATTTAGTCTGAGAAGCTGTCTTGAGCCAAAGGCTAGATGGAGAGTTGCTGCACTTGAGACCTGTGGGAGGTACCAGGTGTTAACTGGATGTATGATTTTCTGAAAGCATTTGGGATTTGGGCTGGATGCAGATCCTGGGAGACCTTCACCTGGGAATGGCACTTGGGCCCATGGGTCTGGGTAGGTATATGAGCAGAAGGCTGAGCCACCATAGTATTGTATGACAAGTAGAATCTAGAAAGAACTCAGAGACTTTTTGAAGGTGACTTAAAACTAAAAAGAAGACAACAAAAGAAACAAACTATAAAGCCACTGTAATAAAAACTGCATGGTACTGGCAAAGTAACAGACCCAAGGACCAGTGGAATAGACTAGAAGATGCAGAAACAATCCCAGATACTCTAAGCCACCTTATCTTTGACAAAGGAGCCAAACATGCTCAATGGAGGAAAGACAGCCTCTTTAACAAATGGTGCTGGAAAAATTGTGCTTCAACTTGCCAAAAGCTAAAGCTAGACCTATCTCTTTCACCATACACAAAACTAAACTCACAATGCATATGAGACTTAAACATTAAAACAGAAACAATAAGCCTGCTGGAAAACAGATTAGGTAAAACTCTTGGAGCCACTGGCTTAGGCAGAGACTTTCTGAATAAAGCCTCTATAACACAAGAATTAGCAGAAAGAATCAACAAATGGGATCTCATTCTATTGAAAAGCTTTTGCACAGCAAAAGAAGTCACTGACACTGTCAAAAGACCACCAACAACATGGGAAAAATATTTACTAGCTGTTTATCAGACAAAGGGCTATTATCTACAATACATAAAGAACTGAAACAGATCAGCCTCCCCAAGTTTAAAGACCCAGTTCAAAAATGGGCATCTGAAATGAACAGACACTGCTCAGAGGCAGAAGTTAAAGCAGCTAAGAAACATATGAAGAAATGTTCAACATCACTGGTCATTCGAGAGATGCAAATGAAAACAACACTGAGATTTCATCTCACTCCACAAAGAATGGCCGCTATTACAAAATCCACCAACAATAAATGCTGGTGAGGCTATGGGGAGAAAGGAACCCTTCTCCACTGTTGGTGAGATTGCAGACTTGTGCAACCATTGTGGAGATCTGTGTGGAGATTTCTCAGAAAACTAGGACTAGGGGTCCCATTTGACCCTGCTATCCCCCTGCTAGGAATATACCCAAAGAACTTAGAAAATCACAGTGGAAAGACATATGTACACCCTTGGTCACAGGAGCTCAGTTTGTGATAGCTCAATCTTGGAAACAACCCAAATGCCCATCAACTGGAGACTGGATAAAGAAGATGTGGTTTTTTTTTTTTAATAAAATGGAGTACTATTCTACCATAAAGAATGACAAGATTGATTCATTTATGTGCAAATGGATGCACCTGGAAGACATGCTAAGGAGTGAAATCAATAGAGCACAGATAGGCAAATACCAGATCTTCTCGTTGATATGAGCACTGGTAGATGCAAATGAGCTCTAGTAGTATGACAATCTTTTTAGAATGGGAAATTTCCAAAGGAAATTTGGTGTGGGGATGTAATGAGGGAAGGAATAAATATGATTCTGAAAGAAAATAAAAGAACATGTATATAGGGGGTGGGGAGGTGTGGGTGGGGATATAGGTAAAAATGAGAATTGACTGTGTCATATAATGGTATAATTTCCCCAATGTTATGTGTGATTGTAAGATGTATGCAAATTGTACCAGTAAAGAATGCAATTAAAAGAAAGAAACAAACAAACTAAAAGACACAATGTTTTCAGTAAGGACTTAAAAGATGGGAAGAAATTCTGCTGCTACTACAAGGAATTTCCTGTTTTTTGATTGATGGTTGTTTGTTTTGAGACAGGGTCTCGCTTTGTAGTTCAGGCTGGCCCTGAGGTCACTATGTAGCCCAGGCAAGCCTCAAACTCAGCAGTCCTGCTTCTGTCTCCCACGTGCTGGGATTACAGGCATGAGCCACATGCCTGCCGTTGTGGTAGATAGTACTGATTGCTGGTACGCATGAGTCACCATGCCTGGTATTGTTGTACATGGTTGCTGGGGATGAAACTCAGGACCTTGCACTTACTAGGTAGGCACCAGAACCACTAAGCTAAATATCTGGTCCCCTTGATTATGTATTTCAAGCACAAACCTCTTGTTGATTGATCTCCTTGGTGGTAGGAAAGGGGAAGGAAGAAAATGAACTCAGTGAATGGACCCTACCATAAAAAATGGACAAGGGAATGCAAAAAAACGAGAATCAAGGGCTGGAGATTTAGCTCAGTGGTTCCGGCACCTGCTAGCAAGTGCAAGGTCCCTGGTTCAATCCCTGGAAAGCACATACAACAATACTGGGCATGGTGACTCATGCCCACCAGCAATCAGTACCACAGACCATGGTGCTGGGCACAGTGGCTCACGCCTGTAATCCCAGTACTCAGGAGGCAGAGGCAGGAGGATTGCTGAGTTTGAGGCTTGCCTGCGGTACATAGTGAGCTCAGGGCCAGCTTGAACTACAAAGAGAGACCCTGTCTCAAAAAAAAAAAAAAAAAAGAGAATCAAGATATGTTTTGTATAGGTATAAATTCTCAGTGTTGAATGTGATCAGAATGTGTATCTAAAATGTACCAATGAAGTCAATAAAGGAAAAGATTAATTTAAACATTTTAATGGGAAAAATGGACAAGTAAAAAGAATTCGCAGATCCTGGATTCAGTCTAGGAGCAAATGCATGCTGGACTCTAGTGGCCTCCCGGAAGTCTTTAGGAAAAAGAGCAATCAAATATCTTCCAGGGCTGGAGGATGTAGCTCAGTGGCTTCCTGGCAAGTACCAGGTCCTAAATTCAATCCCCAGTTCAAAAAATAAAAAAAAAAAAAGCATCTTGCAGCCAAGAACAAGGAAGCCACAGTGCTGGCACTCATGTGGGCAGGCACATGCAGCTCCTGGGGCCTGGTGGTGTCTCCCTGGCTGCCCAAATTGATAGCTGACGCTGCTTCCGCAGGAAAAGATTTTTAAAGCTCTCTGCTTGGCGACTTCTTGTTCTCAGATCTGCAGTTTACACATAAGGCTGTGCACCAGGTGGTTTGGGGAACTACGGGATAAAAGCCATGAGTCACCTCAGGGCCATCAATTTAAACTTTTAAGAGAAAACTAATTTTCAGTGAATACAAACATTATAGAACAGAATACAAACTTTATTTGTCTTCTAAAGATTATTTAAAGATATAAATGACACTTTGCCTCTGTGTCCCCTGCTTGTCCTGGACTACCTGGACCTTTCCTAGAGACTCATGTTTCCCTCTTTTGGTTAGAAGGGACGGCACTGCTACAAATGGCCTCTTAGCTTGCTGGATGTAAGGAGTGCTCGTCCTCTCAGTACCTAACGGTTCCTTTTTGTGCCAGCACAATTACTTTTGCTCCTAAAAAATGTGAGGGTTAGCCAGGCTTGGTGGCTCACACCTGTAATCCCAGCACTCAGGAGGCAGAGACAGGATTGCTGAGTTCGAGGCTTGCCTGGCCTACATAGTGAGCTCAGGGCCAGCCTGAACTACAAAGAGAGACCCTGTCTCAAAAAGCAAAAAAAAAAAAAAAAAAAAAAAAGCTAGGACCCAAATCTGGGAAATCTTTTCTGGCTCTGTGCTGCCAACTTTTATGCTTTACAGGAAGATTCTCTTATGGGAAGGTTGGGATATTTGGGCATTGACAGTTCTGGTTCTAGTGGTTATATAATGTATCTGTAAAAGAGTACCCAGTATGACTTCAGATGGCCTAAAAATTCCATTTAGGTCCTGATTTTATTGTCATGTGGAAAATAAATAGCATTTAATCACTTGGACTCTACTCTTCAGTTTTGCTCTTATAAACTCCCGGCCAAAAAGCAATTATTTCTCAAGTTTTGGAGACATAATGAACCATAGGATAGCAGCTGTAGAACTTGTTGTAAGAAAATACGATAATTACCAAGTCAGACATGTGCTGGGATGACAGCTCTTTGTTAATCAGCAGCGTCACTCCTGAGACAGTCGCTGAAAACGTGTTGGGCAGCCAGTTCTCCATTCTGTGTGCCAGTGGGAGGGAGTGGTAATGTAGAAAACCCCAAACAACACATAATCCCCACAGCATTGCTGTCTGGCCTCGGGAGGTATCATATGGTTCCCCCGCCCTTTGGCAGCAAATTCATGTTCTTTAATTAGATCCTGAACACATTATTGTCAATATTAGCTTGACTTTCTGAGACGATGCTATGTATGGCTGGCAGGAGAGACCTCCCTGGGCAACAGGAGAAATTCATTTGGGGATTAGAAATTAGCAGGAGACAATTCTGACATGGGTAATCCTCCTGTTGGTAATTGAGTGTTGACTAGTATTTAGAGAAATGTATTTATGGCACAGGATAGAGGTAAATGAAGTTTGCACCTTCTTGTTTCCCTGGGCCGTTTGGGCCAATCACAAGGGCCTGAACCCTTCTCATTTGGTTAGCAAGGCTGGAACTGCTTCAAGTCATATTTTTCCTTGGTGGATCTACTGGGGTCTTCACCCTCTCCAGCCTCTGAGAATTCTTCTCTGATCTATCACAATTCACTGTTTTTCTCCATTCTCCTCCTATGAGAGATAGAGAAACTGAGGCATTGTGACATTAAATGAGTAATAATTCTAAGACTAAGGACTGGACTGAAAGATATTGGAGGCTGTTGTCCAATTACACTGAAAGAAAGAAAAAATCTTCACTTCTTAGAGCAAACAGTGAGTCTGATGAACAAAAACAAAGTTGAGAATCAGCAGTTTGAAAAATAGAATTTCAAATTGCATATTGTAGCCCCTGGATATCGGACCCAAGCATACCGCAAAGGATGAGGAATGGTTGGTTTAATAGTTTTTAAAATATGTTAAAAATTAATCCAATGATAGTTCTTTCCTGCAGTGTCCCATACCCAAAACCTTCTTCTTCCCTGTCTTCTCTCTAGGTATGCTGCAACAGAGCTTGAATTTTACATACTTGAAGTGATATTGGGGTAACAGTGAGGAGAAAACAAATGTTGGAAGAATCTTGACTTCTTGTGGCTCCTTCTCTCCATAATGGAAGCAACCAGAGCTATCTTGTATCTTTCAGGAGAGTCACAAGGATCAGAAACAATGAAGCAAAGCACTTGGTCCTGCCATACAATGAAAAAAAATCATATGATATGGTATGATATATGATATGATATCTACAACAATAAAGCTATTTCAAAAGTATCTGTACTGAGGTTCTGTGAAGGATAATATAAATAATCGACCAGCCACACTCTTTGGATGTTATCCTTTAGAGTTTACTTTCATCAAGTGCTGTATAGTTTCATTTATATTTTATAATATATTTATACTATATTAGTAATATAAAATATTTGAATGTAGAAATATTTAGAAAAGTTAAAATACTTGAACTGAGATTATTTTGGGGGCATAGTTTGGAGAGGTGGATCAAGTGAGAGAAATGGGGAGAAATTCTACCATTTTATTTCATGAAGTAATGTGCTGTTTGATTTTTCAACAGGCACAAATTACTTTCACCATAGCTAGAAAGAAGTAGATCAACCAAATCTTCCACATAGTTCAACTGTTTTCTTTTCTATATGGAGAGGCTAAACCCAGAGAAATTACTGAATCCAAGATACTTGTAACTGAAAGATAATTTAGTGACCAGTAAGTCTGCTCTCTCCATGGGACAGATAAGGAAACTGAGGCACAGAGAAGTCAAAGTATTTTTTTTTTTTTTGAGACAGGGTTTCGCTTTGTAGTTCAGGCTGGCTCTGAGCTCACTATGGAGCCCAGGCAAGCCTGGAACTCAGCAATCTCCCTGTCTCTGCCTCTCGAGTGCTGGGATTATAGGCGTGAGCCACCACACCCGGCACTGTGGTAAGTGGTATTGATTGTTGGTGGGCATGAGTCTCCACGCCCAGCATTGTATGTGGTTACCAGGGATCGAACTCAGGACCTTGCGCTTGTGAGGCAGGCACCAGAACCACTGAGCTAACCCTCCGGCCCAAGTCAATGTGTTTTAGTCCTCAGGCTTAAATCTGGAAAGAAAAAAGTTGGAAATATTCATAGTGAGAAAAATGCAGGTACTCAGCACATGGCGTAAAAATCTCTTTAAAGTGCCTCACTGATTGTGGATGAGGTAAGTGTTGATATTAGACAGTTTGGTGGGCAGTATTTATTTCCCTATTTATTCAAATGTCAGAAAGCACCAATGACATCTTATAAAAGGTCTGCAGGTGGTGGTCTTCCAAAAACTATCCGTTAAAAGGTCAGAAAGTTAACACTATAATGATGATAACATAAAGGCACAGATAACTATGTCCAGTACATTAAGGGGGAATGTTCATTTTTTAAAAATCTATGAAGAAAAGACATATACACACATACACACACACACACACGTACATACTCATACACATCCATAAAATACATATATGTACAGGCTCATGCCTGTAATCCCAGCACTTGGGAGGCAGGGACAGGAGGATTGCTGAGTTCGCGGCGACTTGCCTGGGCACCATAGTGAGCTCAGGGCCAGCCTGAACTACAAAGCGAGACCCTGTCTCAAAAAGAAAAAAAAAAAACATATATGTACAAAAGAACCACATTTGAAATCTGAAGAATATTAAACTAAAGAAAAGTCAGTCTTCAAAGAAATCTGTTCTTTGGGCACATTCACCAACACTCTTTCAGTCATTTTCTTCTTCTCAAGTTACATTTTGTATATGTCCCAGTGGAGGACATACTCCTCTGAAATTTCAAAGGGAATGTAGAGAAATCCAGATTTATTTGCACATTCTTGGTTAGTTGACTATGTTAATGTAAAAATCCACTGGTCCGTTTTGACACATTGAGCCATGTTGCTCATTACACACCACAAACTAGCCATTCTACACCATTAAAGCGCGTCACCCTGGGCACTGACTAGGTTCTGGTCGCCCTGGCTGTGCTAAGACATTTGTCTGTGTTACTAATACGCAGAGAAGCAGAAAATCAAAAAATCCCCCCCAATAACATTTGCCCAGTAATCTAGATATTTTGATTGTAATGGAATAATTCCCAACTTGCCCACTTCTCTACCCCCTCTCTCCACACAGAACATAAAATAAACCAAACTTATGTAAGTATTGTCACGATAAAGAAAAAAAGACTTTGAAAAGTCAGTGTATTGATGTGATGACTTATTGTGAAGCATCAGAGCAGGGCCTGCCTTCAAGTGACCCTTCAGGGTCACCTCTGAGCAGATAGCTCTGTCCACTTTCCCCCAGATCCTCAGGAAATTTCCCAAAAGAGATGCTGACATTTTCACATGGCAGGAAAATAGAAGCTGAACTCAAGAAAACCACAACATCTGGAACAGGAGGAAAGGTTTCACTGGAAAGAACTTGACAAACTCTGAAAACAAAGTTCTAGACTTTACTAATTTATTTTGGCTGCAAAGCCGAGCTCAGTGCAAAGCTCAAAGAGGATTTGTCCGAGTCTCCTTTCAAAGAAGCAAAAAGCCGGCCTGCACTAAAATTAATGCACCGACTGCATAAACAGTCAAGATAGTTATCTGATACTGAGGGAACAGGGGCACATGAGGCCTTTTTTGTTATTTATGGGATTATTATTGGAGGAAACAGAAGTAATTAGATATCTCCCTGCTTTCAGAGCAAGGCAAGGAAAAAAGGTGTCAAACATAGTTTTTCAATTTGGTCTCTTGATCATTTTGTTCTCGCTACATCTTAAAAGCTAAATATACATATGCCCCTCATGGCCCACTGGTCTCTCAGCTGTTCCTTCGACTGCTTTCTCTTTCGTCTTTGAATACTCCCTGGATTTTGAATGATATATGGGAAGATTTTAAAATACTTTCAAACTAGAAGTTGCAATGTTAAAAACAAATGACATTATTTTATAGGATTATGAAATATGTATATATATATATATATATATATATGTATATATACATTTGAAGAGAAATTGGAAAAGAATCATAAAATCACTTGAATTGTACATCATTTTGTCTGTCTGCTCTGGAAGTTCGCACTTGGCGATAGTGTGAGTCCTCTCGGGAATGAAGCACAGGGAGCGTGGCGCGACTCCTGCTCCCAGTCAGGAGCTTCAGTCTGCAGGGAGTGACACGGAAGCAGGCACAGAAGGAGCTCACCTCGGCGGGAGGGGAGGCCACGTGTGTTCTCCTGGTGCACAGTGAAGGCGTGCTGGGGCCGTCCCAGTGTGGGGCATCCGGTGTCAAGCAGCGGAAGCAGCAGGGTTCTCACCCTGCGGTCCCTGTGGAGCGGCTTTGGCTGTGGTCCCGGCAGCTGAAGAGCATGCCTGGCGTCTGCTGTCTTCCAGTTCTGTCCGCCAGATTCCCCATGCTTCCAAGAACTCTGCTGCAACCTCACGTTCGATTCCTTTTCGACTTGAGTCAGGCACAGAAGGTTTCTGCTGGTTGCCTCTGAGACACTTTTATAATGTTTTTATTATACCTACTGATAACATCTTGCTGTACCATGCTCTGACCTTTCCTCCGTACCCATAGAGAGTGTTTCCCTTGCCATGGCCATGGCAGAGTTCCTGGTGCAAAGTCAAAAGGATAGAAAGAGGCATTTATTTCTTTAGATGTGCACACAAGAGTTTTGTGTTCCACTCTTCTCAGAGGTCCACAGGCACATTGATGGTTTCCCTTAACCTTTGGTAAAGGTGACTGATGACAAGAAAATATCTAGATCATACAGTAGAGCAACCTACGCCTGTGACATTTGTCTCTAATAGTCATCAGTTGACTTCCTAGTGTCTACCCTTTTTTTTTTTTTCTTTTTGAGACAGAGTCTCGCTTTGTAGTTCACGCTGGCCCTGAGCTCACTAAGGTGCCCAGGAAGGCCGCCGCGAACTCAGCAATCCTCCTGTCTCTGCCTCCCGAGTGCTGGGATGACAGGCCTGAGCCACCTCGTCCAGCATTGTGGTATGCAGCGTTGATTGTTGGTGGGCGTGTCTCCACGCCCAGCATTATATGTGGTTACTGGGAATCGAACTCAGGACCTTGCACTTGCAAGGCAGGCGCTGGAACCACTGAGCTAACCCTCCGGCCCATCCTAGTGTCTACTCTAACCAGCTCTCTCCCTGGATGCACAAACACAGTTTATTCTTTCCCTAAATAATCCCTTTGTGGCAATTACAGTTTCATTAAAACTTTACCATGTTCTGTGAGGTAGAAATTGTTCTTACTCCATTTTGCAGGTGAGAACCCTGAGGCACAGACGTTAAATAACTGGTCTGAACTCACAGGGAGCAAGGGGCAGCTCCAGAATTAGCACTCAGGTTGGTCGACACTGGACACTACCGTGTTAACCACATCACAGTCTGTTCCCAGGTGAGACTTCACAGGCCTGTAAGTCAGTTCTAGGCTGGCTGGTACCTACTTCCTGTGACTCACCAGTTAGAATGAAGTGTTTTTTATGGTCCCACTCTAATGCCAATGGTTAAAAAAAAAAAATAAAAAACAGGAGGCAAGCTCTCTTAATTAAAATCATAATAATAAACAATATGCCTTTCTATAATGTACTTGATGTTTTAATATGGATCATCTCACTCTGTGTCTTGAAAGGACTAGAGAATAATTACAAAAAAATCTAGAATATGTAAACTGACTTGGTGTTTAAAGAAAAAAGTGGGGAAACAAGGAAGTGAGGTACATGAAATGGAGCTTCTATGGTAAAATGGGTCTTAGGAATTTTTGACAGTAAATTTGGTACATGATGATGAATAGAGAAGAAGAAATTTATCTAAATTGTATATGCCTCTAACTCAGCTGTGTGTTGACTTTGATGTAATATACTTTTAAATTTGAAGTGACTGGGACGGACTTGACATTGACTGGCTCCTGTTAAGGTGGAGTCTCGTTCAAGGACTGGTTCGAGAAGAGGGTTGAATGGATAAATGGGCTTAATTAAAACCTCAGGAGAACCATGAAGTCTCTTGCCCTGTGGATTACAGAAAGCAGCTGTGTTTCGAGGCCTTTCTGCAGGCTGCTGGTGAACCCATCATCAGCAAAGCCGTGCCGCCTCTCCTGACCTTGAGAAGCACTTCATACTGAAGGCAGAGCAATGTGGAGAGGGTAGGAGAAGACTGATGTACTCACTGTCCTACTCTGAGTCTGGGCAGACTTCCTGGAGGAAGTGTGAGAGCCAACCCTTTCTGGTCCCTAGAGCAGCATCCAAAACATACATGTTCTAGGGAATTTAGGGCTTTCAGGTCAGTCACGATAAGATTTCCTTAGATGTGTAGAAACAGAATGTCAGACAAGGTTGAAAATCATTGCCAGAGAGTGTAATGTACCCGTAATTTTAATAAAATACAATCCAAGTCTAATTGTTTGCATCAGACTAAAGGAATTTCTTGCTAAAACAGATGGCAACATGCATGCCTTATCCTTTCTCTTTTTTCTCTCCAAATTGCTTTTTCCCCATTCAACTAAACCTGCAAAGCAGAGCAATCGGGTGGTTTCTAAGTATAATCAGTCCTTCCATCTCCCTCCCGGAAAAGGAACTTGCATTTTCTTCACAGATATATTTAAAAGTTACATATCCTTTTATACTTCAAGGTGCATCTGGGGAGGTGGCCCAGGGAGCTGGCTTTGAAGAGTGACTCACGGTGCCCTTTGCTTTCCTTGCCAGTGGTTCCTCCCCTGGTGTGAGTGCGGCCAAGAAGCATAAAAGCCATTTGGAGGATCGAGCCCAATGCCAAATATGAGTATCTAGTTTTAATTGAACACAAACCAAGACGTTCTCAAGGGAAACACTTTTTTTGTTAATAACTTGCAGTGTCATGCAAATTAAATACGTAGAGCCTTTGGTAAGTCTGTGTAAAAGTGAATGTTATGCTGAGGCCAACTCCTGCTGAGTAGCTGGACATGGCAAAGAATGTATCTTTCACAACCTGAACCCCATGGACCGCTACAGTATTCTCACTGGGCAGTTAAAGACGAGCCTGATGTTTGGAACGGGAGGAAACCACAAGAGGCGCGTCTGACTTTATCTTCTTTGTGAGGGTGCGATGGCTGTTCCTTAGTGACTCACTGGTCGGTCTCTTTCTCGACGGTAGATAAAGCTCAGAAATGGTGTTGGCAACCTGGGTGCTCCTACCTGGGGCCACTTCTTAAGCAGGAAGTGCTTAGCTCAGGGGCTGATAAAGGCTCTGCAAACATCAGTCTCCAAAGAGCAGAAAATGATACTCATGTCCTCCCCCCAGAAAGAGAAAGTGACATATGTGGCATCCAAATCTGACGTACTCGTAGCCGGGCAGCAGAAGCTGGTGGTGTTGTCCTTTTTCCCAGAAAAGTACCAACAGCAATGCTCAGGGAGTTCATTACAAGGTTGGGTTCTGAAGCAGCGACTCCTTATCCTACCTCAGCTTCTGCCTGGAGGTGGCACTGAATTGGTGCTGTCCTGGTGGCACCTCCTCCTCCGCACATTGCCCATCCTTTTCAGATAACTCCTATCATTTCCCGGTCCAGCCACTGCACCTTACCAGATTCCTGCTCTCCTCTGAAAGTCCATATCACTCACTGTCTGATCATTCAGATAACAAATGCACTTTAATGCACATGTGCTAATTGAACATGTTATGGAGAGTAGCATATTTGGACACATAGATAAGGCTCCAATAGATGAGGATCAAATCAGCTTCCTCACATAGCTATCACCTCAAGTACCTATGTTTGTGTGTGTGTGTGCGTGCGCACGCGTGCGTGTGTGCACGCGTGTGTGTGTGCATGCATGAACGCGCGCACACACACACATGCACTTGTGAATGTACTGGGGTTTTCAAAATCCTTTCTTCCCAATATTTTGTAATAGACAGTAGATAATTAGCTGTAGTCACTTCACTGTGCTAAAGAACACTACAACTTACTTCTCCTGTCTAACTACTTTTGTAACAGTTAACAACCTTCTTACTCTCCCCACCCTCTTACCCTTTTCAGTGTCTGGTAACCATGTCCCCCTCTACTTTTATGAGAGAATTTTCATATGAGTAAGAACATGCAGTATTTGTCTTTCTGTGTCTGGCTTATGTCACTTAACATAATGTCATCTGAACTCAACCATGTTACTGCAAATGAGATGATTTCCCTTTCATGGATGAATATATGCAAATATCCCTTTGCATATATACACCATGTTTTCTTTGTCTACTTGTTTGTTAACAGATACCAAAGTCCATTCCAAATCTTGACTACTGAGAGTAGTATTGCAATAAAGGGAATTTAGGCACAGTATCTCTTTAACACCAATTTCCTTCCTTAAAATTGATTTCATTTGTTCATTTTATATACACATTATGATTTTTCCTTTCTTTTGGATACACTCAATGATGGATACCTGGATCATATGGTAGTTCTATTTTTTAGTTGTTTTGCAGAACCTCAATATTATTTTCCCTGTAGTTGTACTAGCTTACATTTCCACTAGCAGTTTGTAAGAATTCCCCTTCCTTTGTGTCTTCCTCAGTGTTTATTTCTTGCCTGTTTGATAATAGCTGGTGATGTCTTATAGGGTAGTATGTCCCAGCCCACTCACAAGAAAGCAGTGATCTGAGAGACAGGAAGGTGTAACTAGGGTTTCCAAGTTTCTATCACTCATAATTTTTAATACTTAATTATTATCCTGTCAAATACCCATTACTTTTATATTTTTAATCTTTATCTTTATTGTTATATAGTATATGCACATCATATCATGGTCACACTCAATATTGGGGATTTGTTCCAGTATATGACACAATCTAATTCTCATTTCTTCCTGTTCCCCTGCCCACCACATTCACTTCTTCCTTCATAGGTTTAAAATAATGTTTCTATTTGAAAACTGAGCAGTAACGTTTAAGCAGTTCATCTTATGGATCTTAAATGTCCTGCTCCATGAAGTTTCATGTATGTCTGTCCTCTGCAACTTCCCTACAGACCAAGAATTTACTAGCTTTTCAAGAGGAAAGTGATATTGCTGCCAACAGTAATTTCAAAATCATCTTTTGATGTGCTAGTTAATTTTTCCAATACACAATGAAATAATTATAAATTATAAATGCTTATGTTTCATCTAAAAGCATTTTCTGTAGCACTAGATGTTGGGACATCATTCACGTTTTCATCCACTAAATAAATATTTATTTAAATTTTTTTCATGCTACTTCTTGTGACTAATAGTGAACATACTCATTGTGTGTATATATATATGTACCACATCTTTATTCACTTTACTTTCCTACTCCATCCCCTCCCTAATGCCCCAAAACTCTGTTCTTAAGATACCTAGTTGAGGACAAGGACAAAGATGAAAATAAATAAGTAAAAATTATACAGTGGTGAGATACTGAGAAACTTTTGGGGAGGAATGGTGCAGGAGAAAGGGAAAACTGGGTTTGCGAGGGGATGAGGCTTGAAAATTAGAAAGGATGATCAGATAAGGCTGAGTATTTGAGCAAAATGTTTGAAGACCCAGAGACTAAACTGTTATGGGGGATGAGATACCCAGGTAGCTCTCTGTTAAAGAAAGCACAGAGCAGAGTGGCAGGATGTTGAAGAAGCATCCAGAAAGCTGGCTCCACCTTGGGGAGCATTGCAGTGGATAAGGCAGGGTGTAGTAGTTGGACATTCAAAAGTTTGTTCTCAGGCCAGGGATTTAGCTCAGTGGTTTCAACATCTGCCTGGCAAGTGTAAGGCCCCATATTCGACCCCCGGTACCACATACCAGGTGTGGTGGCTCATGCCTGGAATCCCAGCACTCGAGAGACAGAGGCAGGAGGATTGCTGTGAGTTCAAGGCTAATCTGAGCTACATAGTGAGCTCAGAGCCAGCCTAAACTACAAAACAAGACTCTGTCTCAAAAAAAAAAAAAAAGTTTGTTCTTTACCTCTGCCTCCCACTTTGGGGAAGATAATCTCTCAACAGGGCAATGAATTACTGAGTCTGACCAGTGTTTTTGATTCCTTTTATTATTCATTTCAAATGTTCATTCTTTTCCTGATACATTCTGTCATGAGAGTTTGTGGATGAAGAATTTTGGTAAGTTAATGATGTTCTTCTAGAGAATTTTTACCTTGTGGCATTTATTCCAAGCAGGGACCTGGGGAGTGTTTGCTTTTTCGTGGTGCCTCTAGTCTTTCACGTCTTAATACAATTGCCCAGGTCAGTCCTGTTCTAAATAGAATACAGATTGCTTAAAGGGGAAAGGAGCCCCATTTTTATAAAGATAAAATTATGCTAAATAACTTATTTTTAACTTTGCAAAAAGTGCATTAATTCCTTTTACCAGCTAAATTTAGTAAAAAAGTGTAGTTCTTTTCAGAATGTTGCTTTAAATTCAAAATGCTAAAAAATAGTGGTGCCAAGGTTCTGAGGGCTCATACAATTCATTTTAACCCTGACCTTCTATTTTTGGTCTGATTTGGTTAAGCCAATGTTGACAACTTCCCTTTCTCATAATCTTTTTGGATTTTTCCCCCAGTGAATTGCCAGCAGGTGTAAATTTTCCAGTAGACATGTTAATTTACTGTTTTTGTTCTCCACAGACAGCCTTTTATGTCTTCTTCTCTCTTTCCTTCTTCCCCACTATCCCCACTCCACTAAAGTTCCACAGCAGAAGCATCATTGAGTTTAAGGATGAGAGTTGTTTTGATTATAAGAAATTCATACCTGAAAGTGGAGAAGAGAGCAATGATACAGTTGACCCAGTTGGACTAGTCTAGGCAAACAGGTTCTGGTCAGCTTCACAGCATGAATGGGCTCTGGGGACACTGGGCTATACCACCCTTCTGGCGCTTCCCAGAAACACCCCTGCCCAGGAACAGCCCTGCTGTCCAATCGCACAATGTTCCTGGTTCTCCTTTCTTCAGCAGCGGGTCTCCTGCTCCCAGGAGAGGAAGGTTCTACGTAGCACAGCTGGAACTCTTTCCAGGCTTCTTGCTTGCTGTGGATCTCTGAGGTCTCAGCCTGATCCTCTGCATCCCTTGCTTTTCAGACCCCACACTGAGCTTTGGTCTCACAGTGGGAGTAGGAAAGTGCCTCTTGAGGCCAACTTTTCCAAGCTTCTTCAGCTGTAGAAGTGTAAATGGAATCAAAGGTTTCTTTGGAAACCTCTGGGCCACAGGTGCTGGATGCTGAGACTCAGAGTAGGGAAATGAGCTACCTGAAGCTACTCAGCTGGTAGTGACAGGTTTTCAGTCACCCACATGGCCTATGATCCTGTTCAGCCTACTTAGCAACTGCTGTCTTCTTTGCTTCCTTCCTGACAGTTATGGTGGAGTCTTCTATGGTAGAACTTAACTATTCACAGTCATTATTTCTAGGTGGCTGTGGATGATGAGAAAAAGAAACAAACCAACAAAACAAGAACATTTCTAAATTTCCTTAATTTTTCTCCCAAGCTGATGAAAAGACAAACTGAAGCATGAGTGGAAACCTACTTGTTTAGAAAGTCATGAGTACATCTTTTACCTTTCATGTTAACATTTAAATTGTTTGCATATACTTGACACCTTAAAAGAAAACGACATTGTAGCTGAGCTGAGGACTGACTCAGCCATGAAACTGTGAGCCTTATGAAGGGATTGGGTAAAGGACTCTTGTGGTGGCCCACATAGCTGTGTGGACAGCCCAGGTTAACAAGAGTTGGGGGAAATGGAAATGACATTTCTTTAAACAATAAAAGTTATAAGTGATTGCCAAAGTGCCACAAGCTGGTGTTTACTGAGATTGTTCACCAATTACATATATGAAATATCATAAGTAATTAGCTTGTGGCAATTATCTGCCCCTCGTTATTTTGCTTTTAAAATATTTTTTAAAGCTTAAGTTACTAAAATTTCAAATAATCCTGGGCTGTGCTGTCATGGGTCTTTATCCAAATGAATCGTGGTCTTTTGTAAACAGTCCTATGATCTGATTTCCATTGGGACAAGGGTTGTAAAAGGCCAGGATTTCCAACAGATTTACACATATACTGTTTCAGTTAAGTTACCAAGGTCAACTTAACAGCCTTTTCCTCGGAGTCTTAAATGCACTTGTCACCCAGTCTCCTCAATTACACTGGAGGGAATGGGTGATGGGATTAAAAAGAGTTGGTGGTGGGCCGGAGGGTTAGCTCAGTGGTTCCGGCGCCTGCCTTGCAAGTGCAAGGACCTGAGTTCGATTCCCGGTTACCACATATAATGCTGGGCGTGGTGGCTCACGCCTGTAATCCCAGCACTCGGGAGGCAGAGACGGGAGGATTGCTGAGTTCGCGGCAGCTTGCCTGGGCACCATGGTGAGCTCAGGGCCAGCCTGAACTACAAAGCAAGACCCTGTCTCCAAAAAAAAAAGCAAAAAAAAAAAAAAGAGTTGGTGGTGGGGGTGTGGGGCTCAGCTTGGAGAAGTCTCCAGCACATCTGTGTTGTCCATAAGTCATACCAGTGGCATCTGTTGCTGGAAAGTTGACTTGCAAAGATAGGTCAACATGGAGGTAGGGATAGTACATTTCTCTTGTAGAAAGACTTGTTGCTGAAGCCATGGGTGCAAGGAAGAGATACTTGAGAAGGAAAAGGATACCTGGCATTGGTTGTCCTTCAGGGGATGGAAGCAAGCAGGGTCTCCAACATCCTCTGGTGCCTCTTCCTGCCTTCTAACACCAGTGGAGGTGACCTGGGTTTTTAAAGATTTTCTCAGATCGGTCTAGAACCATTACAAACAAATTAATGATACTCCATTACAGGCTATATTTTCAATAAAGTTTAAATAGTCTGAATTATAATGATTCCCCAGAGATGTACAGATAATAAAGGTAAATGAGATTCATATTTAATCTCAACTGTAAATGACCAATTTGATTGTCTTATCCACTTGGCAAACAATTTCATTTCTAAATGTCATTTCGGCTACAATATCATTTCTTCAAGGCAGCAGAAAGTAGGAGACTAAAATATAAGGTGGAAAAAGCACTTGTGTTAGTCTGATTAATAGGCTCCAGCAGGTCCCCTGCCATCATACTTAAAAGCAGCAGGACCTGCTTTTCTAGCCCAGCCTATATATATACACTGATACTTCCTGGGTGCCAGAAAGACCTCTGTGATTAGTCATAATAAAATGCCACTTAAGTGGTGAGTGTGCCCAGACCTATACTCTATTTAATCATTAAGTCATAAATTCAAGGACTCTTAGAGCAATGCCTCTCTACCTCGGGGAGTGTGTAGGAGGCAGGTTCACTGGGAGCTCTTCTTCATTCACCATTCATGCTTTCATCTGCATGTCAAATGGGCCCCAAGACAGAGCCGTTGGAATCAACACCTGTAAAATTTCCTCCAGGTAGCCAACTATTCTGACCAAATAAACCACCGTTGTGTGGATAGCACAAAAGAAGATGAGGGGTGGAGGCCTTATACATATATTTTCAGTTTTACTTAGGTTCTGCAGAGGTCATAGTCAGAACTATTAGTTATATATATGCTCTGGAATGGTTCAGTTGAACTGATTGACATATTTGTGACTCACATTTTTTTCCTTTGTGGTGAAAATACTTAAAATCGACTTCTAGCAATTTTCAAGAATATAACATAATGTTATAAAATAGATCTCTTGAATGTATTCCTCTTGTCTAATACCTCCTGGTTAGCTGTCTACTAGTCTCTACTGTATGTTCAACTTTGCTCAATTCCACATCTGAGTAGAACCACTTATTTTAATGAATATAATGTCTTCTGGGTTCATCTACAGTGTGGAACTTGGTAAGATTTCCTGCTTTGGTTAGGGCTAAATAGTATTTCATTGTGTATGCATACCACATTTTCTTGACTCATTCATGTATCGATAGACACTTGATTTAATATCTTGGCTAATGGGCCATCAGTTAGAATCTTTTAAAACTAAAAAAATTTAGCTCAGCAGTTTTCTAGAAAAGTAAAATAGTGTGAATAGCACTAGTTGAATTCTTACATTTTCAAGAAACTTCTAAATGATATCCTTAGAATTTTGTCAAAGCAGGACTTTCTATGGGCTACAGGAATAAAATGCCTTCTGAAATTTTTTGCCATACAACTTCCTTTAGGCTTCTAAGCAAGAAACTTAGAAACAAAGCAGGAGGCAGGAGAAGTCCACCTTTCAATCTTCCTCTCCCTCTCCTTTGTGTCTCTGAGAACAAAACATCAGTTCTCAGTAAGTGACTTGCAACTATAGCTCTGCACTTAACAAGGATGGAAAATTGAGAAAACTGTAAAATACTCTTCAGCCTCATGATCAAAAAATGACAATAGTCTGAAACTTCATCAAATTCAATACAGTTCTTCCTTTTTCAGATTACAGGATCCTGGATGTAAAATATTATGCTTAAAGCAAAAGTGCAAAGTTGATGTATCGCAGTGCCCCTCCAGGTGAGATTTATTACATACTGCTTGCTAAAACTGGTGTGCTCTCTGTGCATGGGACCCATATTCAACTTATTATTATTTTCCAGTTGAAAAATCCCCAGTCTATGCAACGCCTGTGAAATGAGTGGGCAAGCCCACAGAATATGACACTTATGCTAATCTGTGCCCTGCTGTGGAAAAACACACATAAGGATTCCATTACCACATTCATTAGACTGCAGCACACTCTTCTGGATGGGGATTATGAACTATAATACACTGAAAACAGTTGATTGAGTCCACTTAGCCAAAATGCTCTGACACTGGCCAAATATGTTGGCACAGAGAGGATCATCAGCTCAGACTTTGCAGAGGACGGTACTGTTTGAAAGCTTGTGCTTCCCAGTGACTGTCACCTTCATCCGTCCATGGCGTGTCATTAGCTAAGGCAGTGAAAGCTGGAATGAGAAATCTAGTCCAGGACCAGAGTCTGGGACAACTGTTTGAAATGTGCTATGCAGCTCGCTCCAGGTACCTGTCGAACAGTGCCTCTGACCTTCACCATCACACTTCTTTTCTGATTATGTTCAGAGAAGGAGTTGTATGGTGATAAAATTGTGTAGCTGCAAAAAAATTAGAATCAGATGCGAAGCCAGTTGAGTACCCTGCTTGCCCAAGTTTCCTCTATTTGGCTTTTTGGGCTACTGGACACAGTTGTTGTCCCCTATCAGCCTGATCTTTCTACAGTGGCAGAAATATTGGCCACTAGTAAGCTAAGAATATTTCAAATATTGTCAGAAATAATAAAGAAAGGGATACAGGTTACTGCTTAGGAGTTATTATGGTATCTGGCTTTGCAAACAGAGGGAAAAGATTTAGCTCACATCTATGTATATCATTAAGAAGATAATAATCAAAACCTTCTGTGTAAAACATGTTTTCAGACTTTGGTTCTAGGAAACTTTTGTCTGGGTTTTCCTTTTTCAGTTTGGGAGTTCAATGGGAGTTCTCAAGAGTAGCTGTACACTGTACTTGATTTATATATCATTGATGTGTTCCTGAAAAGCTGTAGATGGACGAAATTTTGTTTTTCTGAACAGAATCTCATAATACGCCAGGGAGATTAGTTTGGCAAATGAATCTTCCCATGTGTTTAAAGTGAAGATTATAACTTTATATTTGAAATCCAAATAATACCTGGGTTTCCCATTTACCTGATACATCTCAATCTTCTTACCTTCTTAAGTGGGCCTTCCAAAAGTGGGTCCTACTGGAATAATGAAACAGAAATGTGGGGAACGTTGGAACAGGAAACTGCTGAACTAAAGCAATTGCAGCTTTTAAATTTTGCACGTTTGGCTGAGATCATGTCTTTTGCAAAGGCGTACCTAGCTTCTTAAGTTTTCTAACCATAAATTCACAAAAACGGCTCCTGATGCTCATAAATCCAGGAAGGGAAACCTAGCTGGCACCCACAAGCCCTGCTCTGCTTACACAATAAGCAGCATTCACACCCAGCTGAGTGAGTTACCCGAGGAGGCGCCGTGGTCCTCGAGGCTGGTGCTCCAGGGTCTGATATTCGTCTGGCCCTTGGCCCTGAAAGTCACTTTCAAACAGAACCAGATATGGAGGTAGTTGGGAAGAAGAGCTCCTGGGGAGGCTTTGGGGTGCCCTCCTCCACACGGGGAGCGGCACTGCCCCACTTTCTGGAGCATTCACTTAACGGAGCCCTGCGCTGTCTCTTCCAGCTCCGCAAGATACCAGGATGCATCAAACAGGTTGAAGGAGCTGTTTTCTTGCCAGGGGAACATGGCCCTTTGCACTGCAATTGTAATACAATCTTTCCTCTCTGGGGCTGCGAATGCTACAGTGCAAAACTGTGTTTGAAAACCGCTTTTATCATTCATCGTCTCCAGACTGAAATCATTTTTGACAACCTCTGCAGAAAACAAGCAGCTTTCTGGCTACTGGCGAGTCGATTAAAGGGAGGAAACACATGTTCACTGTCAGATGGAGCCCCCGGAGAAAGTACTGACAACCTTTTAGCCCCCTTTCCCACGGAAAGGGCCCCAATGTTTCTCTGGAACAAAATCACATTGTCTTAAGCATCTTTTCATTTAATGTACTTGTATCTATATTTTATCTCTTCAGGTGAGAGACAAGGAATGATCCTCAGCACCTCCCTCCGTTTTAATTTTGGATACTGACAAATCCGTGATCCACCCTACTAAGGGAGACAAAGAAAAGAGGATCATCCATGAATGGCATTTGTGAACTCACCTCGTTTTTCATTTTTCAAAGCCGTCTGACCACAGTTTAAATACCAAAACACTGATGAGTTCACTCACCTCATATAGTGATTCCTTGAAACCAGCCAAGAAGCTGCAGGAGTGAAATTTTCTGAGCAGTAGGAAAGCTGAATCGCAGACGTTATTAACATGCTGAGCGCTGAGACTGGGCTGCGAAAACTTCTGTGACTCTCAAGGTCTGGAGCCAGAGATGTCCGAACATCACTTAAACATATGTTACTGAGCAGAGCTGTTTCTGCAGAACTTCATCTGTGAGGCAAGGAGAGGGAGAGTTCCTTACAAAACTGAAAATGAGTGTTAGATGTGTGGGTTTGCTTCTGGGGAAAAAATGTAATAATTATTTTAAAATGCTGGTGCTGTAATCATGGCAATTACAAAAAGACCTCGCTCTCGATTCCCTAACCTATAACCTTAGTATTTTCCCCTCAGTCTCCCTGGCCCTGGTGGTTTGATCCACTAGGAGAAAATGATCCATTTCACCCCCTCTCTTTTCAAGGTTGCACACAGGCTGTTCCAGTCAAAAGGCCGATGAAAGGGAAGGCTTTGCAGGTGCTGCCTGAGCAGCAGGCAGTGAGAGGAGGTCTTGCAGGGAGGCCAGGGCCATAGAGGGACAACCCTGTCCCTCCAAATTCATTCTTGGGACCTCAGTTCCTGGTCCTCCTCCTCCTCCATCTTTTTCTTCCTCCTCTCCTTACATTACATTTCAAACTGATTTTTAATTAATGACTTTTACTGAAGTAAAATAACATAGAACAATTTTACGATGAGTAATTAAATAGCATTTAGTGTGTTCATAACCAAAATTTGTAACTTAAAACCATTTTCATTGCTCCAGAAGAAAACCTTGTACCCACTTAAATAGCTAATTTTGCTTCTCTTTCCTACCTACAGTCCATGGTAATCAGCAATTTGCTTTCTGTTCTCATGGTTGTATTTGATTTTTTCTTACTTACATTGATATTTAACAGGAAAGGAATCATACATATGTGACTCTTCATGTCTTTCACATAGTACAATATACTTGAGATTCACTCACACTGTCACATAAACTGGCACTTTCTTCCTTTCTATACCTAAATAATATTCTACTACTTGTAGATAGCATAATTTCTTCATCCACTGTTGGATATTTGGGTTGTCTGTGTTGAACAGTGTTGCTATGAACATTTCTTTTCAAATATTTGTTCCAGTAGCTGTAAAATTTCTAGGTCATATGGTAATTCTACATTCCACTTTTTGAAGAAATGCCAAATTTTTTCACACAAGATGCAAAGGTTCCATGTATTCCACATTCTCAAAGAAATTTAGCTTCCATTTAAAATACAGTATTATTATAGCCATGCTAATGGGTATGTAATTGTGGCCCTTTGATAAATTCTTTGCTTACTTTTGTATGTTCTCATTTGTCTCTTTGTTGTTGAATTATAAGAATTCCTTAAATATTCTGAATTCTAGACCTATATCAGATAGATATTTCATAATTATTTTCCTCCTTGTTATAGCTTGTCTTTGTACTTTCTTGATTATATCCTTTAATACATAAAGTTTTAAATTTTCATTAAATAAAATATACCTATTTTTACTCATACTTTGAATGTGTCAAATTCAGGAGTCCATAAAGATTTTCCTTTATATTTTCTTTTAAGAGTTCATAAATTAAGCTTTTGTAATTAGGTTTTTATTCATTCTGAGTTAAATTTTTAAAGGTATAAGGTGGGGACCAATCTTAATTCTACTGTGTAGATATCTAGCTATCCTAGCATTCATTTTGCTATTTACTCACTGAGTGGCACACTTGTTGAAAATCAGTTGGCCCTAACTGTATATGTTATCAAAATTCTGGCCTATATGCCTGTGCTTTACCAATATCACACTTTTTTTTGACAAGAATAGCTTTGTAGTAAGTTTAGGAATAAGAAAGAGTGAGTACAATTCCGTACCATCTTTCTTGATGAGCCTACCAGGATGAGCCTATGATTTAGACCCTCTATTTCCCTACATTGTATTCTATTTTTCGATCTAAAACCTGAATACAACTCCAAGCACAGTATCGTTAATATACCATTAAAAATTCTTTTTCTCTTTTAAAGTTTTATAATCAATGAATACTTGTTTACAAGAGATGCTTTTTACATTTCCATAATTCACAAGTGAATTTGCAAGTAATAGTTTAATGAGTAGTTGACTTTCTGCTATATGAAAAAAACGTGCATGGATTTTTTTTTAACATCATACCTGACTATTTTCCTGAACAGCTTCAAAGAAACATTCCTGATGTTGGTCACTAGAACTCTGTAAAATATGGATGACTGGAGAAAGACCTAGGTCATCGTATTTCTATGCCAATAGTACCTTCTACACTCCCTAGTACCGAGCAAATCAGGAAACTAACAGTTTCTATGCTCTGCTTAGTGAAAGGTTCCTGACTATACGTCACTGCAGGTCCTGTAACAAATGGGATGGACAGGTAGGTACTCTATTTTCTTGATTTTCCGCCTGACTCTGAACAGAAATATCTGAAGCAACGCTTGGCTTTCTCTCCATCTGGTTGTGTCCTTAGAGCTTCCATGCGCCTTCATTTAGGAAGGCATGAGGGTCAACATTTCAACTCCCATAAATTGATGATGACTGAAGGAAAGGGGAAAAAAGTCAAGCTTAGAATACAGATTTAGAACATTCCTTGGTTATGGGGTACTAGCTTTGCAGGGAAAAACAAAAGAACTCCAACCACCACTTAGGATATTCCAGGAGGAAGAAGTATATTACATCTCATCACGGGAAATGAGCCCCAGAGAACTGGAGTGTTTCATGTCTTCCAGAACTGCTGTTGTCTCGCTGACATGCAGGTTATTTACTAATGTGAAAGAGAAAGAATAAAGAGAAAGTTATAAATTTGGAGGAGCATCCTAAGAACTCACAGCCCTGCAAGTAGCTCAGTACAGTGAGATGCTGGATTTAAGGCTTTGCAGAGGTTTTGGAAGCACTAAGTGGTAAAGAGGTTACTGCCCACCTGTGAGCACAAAGCCAGTGACATCAGACAACGTGGATTAGTTCCCAAACTTAGTGGTACAGAGTGAGGCCTGAGAGACTAGTGGTTCTTTTGGTTCTTTTCAAAGTATCTCATGGCAAGTAAGGTCCAATAATGAGGCAAAAATTGGGAGAAAGACCAAAGCAATAGGCAAGGCCTTTCTGGTTATATAGTCTGTGGTTTGATGACTTCACTTCTTCTCTCCTGCTTCTGGAAAAAATGAAATGCCATTTCAATAATATATGAGTGGTTATTTACTAAGAACCCAGGGTATGTTTAAATCCATACTTGGTGCTTTATAACTACTATGGTCCATGGTGGTGTATGAATCCCCATCACATAATGAACAAGTAATGTACAAAGAAGTTGCCAGGATTACACAAGGAAGCAACTTATCCACAGCAGCATCTTTTTTCTAATATATGCAACATGTTCCATACATAATTCCATGTATAACTGTCCCTTTTGACTAAGGTGTACTTGCTTTGAGCTCCAAAGTGTCAAAAGAGTAGAAAATGGATATATGTAGTAGCATCATTTTCCTGTCTGAGTTTGTCGTTTTTGCTCCTCAGTTCCTAAGTTTTCTTTTTTTTCCTTCTGTGTTTCTTAAATCCTACCCACCCTTCTATTACCTGTTTAAAATAGCCTTAGATGAATACTGAAGGAAATAAATGGAGGATCCCTACAAAATGACAAGAAAAGGATTTGGCTTCTCCCTTTCAGCTTTGTGTGCTAGAGATTCCTTCCCACCCGTGTAATAGCTCAGGTCCCTCTTTACACTCACCAGTTGGCCTACTGATAAGTGCCACTTAGCCTGTGCAAGATAAATTGATGGCACTTTCGTGTGCTTGTTTCAAAGCAGCAGATGGAGTAAACACAGCCAAACCATCTTTCATCCATAGCACATATTATTGATTTTTCTCTAATTAAAACAGTCACAACAGTCATTGTTGTCATGCCCATGTTCCTCATCTTTTGTATTTTAAATAGGAACCAGCTTTCCTGGTAGGAACCCTGCATTTTTTCTGTCTTTTATCTCTTCTTTCTTCCTCTCAGATGAAGGCCATGTCCTTTGAGATCTGGGGACTCTAGCACTGTTATGATGTCAAGATCTCTCTACTCCTGTCAGTCTCCATTCAATATTCAGGTTGTCATCAACTTCCTCAGGAAAGCAGAGAGTAAACTGTGGGGCTTGTCATGGAACCCATGGCCCCTTCAGAACCACTGTAACAAGAATTGGGAGGCATCTGTTTCCGTGAGTCTTCCTTGTTCTTTGTATTATCACCCGCCCGTACGATCTGGGAGATTGCTTCATCCATGGGCCTGCCACCAGCCCTCGCTTGTCATCTTGCCATCCCCTGGTGGCCCAGAAGCAAACCAGAAACAATGAGAACAGCCAGAGAATTTCTGCTCTATCCTGTGGACAGTGGTAGAACAGTGGTCTCCAGCTCCCTTAGAGAATAAGTTGTCCTATGTGGAGAACACAGGAAAGAATCTAACTCTAGATATTAACTGAGACTGTAAAGTGAGAGGACACTGGAGGCTCAAGCTGGGCATCAGTGACAGAAACGTTAAAAAAGAACTCATTTCCTGTTTGAGGAATAAACAAATAAAGAAAGTCTAAGGAATATATTTACCCACCATTGAAGGCTTCTTGGTGGGTTGGCATGGAAAACATAGCAGGCCCAGGACCCTGTCACTGTCTGGTTTTGTGGTCTGATACCCATAATGAACCGCTATGACTTTCAGTTTTCTCCTCTGTGAGGGGAAAAGATGGCACCATGAGCAGCTGTCAGAGTTCCACAGAGTTCTTGGCGAATGGAGGAGAAGAAGTGAGGGGACCAGAGAGATCCTATCATTCTATAATCTACAACCATTTTATGTATAGTTTCTAAGCTGTGAGTATGTATTAACAAGTAAGAAAAAATCTGTAACTTCAATAAATTTACATTGTGTAGGACAAGACAGACAAAAGATTGGTAGATACACAAGACATTGTCAGAAAGTAGTAAGTGACATGAAGAAAGCGGAACATATTCTTGAGAATGACTATTCCTAAGGGATGAGAACTTGGAGCCATCCCTTGACGTGTAGACTCCAGAGCAAATAGTATTATACATCACCTGTTTCTACACCTAGCACACATTTCTAAAAGGGAAAGTAACTTTAGAGAAAAAAATGGAGTGTGTAGAAGTCACATGCAAGATAAGACATATATGATTAGAAGAAAGAAACTGATCCATCCACCTGAGGACAGGAGAAACAGTGGTCTAGGCTGATGGTATAAGAGCTCCAATTGTCAGCAGATAGCCACCCCCTTTTGGCTAAAAACTATGTTTTTCAGCCATTACCTTGTTTGGTACCTGAAGCAAATGCTCAAAACTATGTTTGTACTTTATGAAAATTTTAGATTAGCAGGTAGTATTGGTTAATACATTAATATGATTGGGAAACATAGGCATAATCAGCAAGTAAAACACATTGAAGGTTGGAAATTCATTTAATTCATCTCTCGCAGTCTTGGTTTTTCAGCTGAAGATCCTGAAGAGCTTGGAGAAGCAAAGCCAGAAGTGCACAGTAGCTCAGCCACGTCAGAGCTGAGTGGGTCCAGGCCTAGGCTGCTGAGTTTATCGATACCACTCAGCCTTGGTCCAGGCTACTAGCTTCATATCAGTTACATAAATAGAATCAAAGCTCTTTCCTAGGTGAGTTGGTCACTAAATTATCCAACAAGAATCAGTGGTTGGTTATTCATCCAGGCTTGTATTCCTAATACTATCCTAATTTAATTCTCTTGTGCTTATTCTTATCTGAGCTCCTTGTTTATCTTCATGATAGAATCTAAATTATGTATTCAGACCTGTTTTATAGTAGGGCCTGGATCTGAGGCATTGAAGGATGACTTGGCACTCACCTGACACAATTAGACTATAAAGATTTTCCATCTAAATGATGCAGAAAGAAAAAGAAAGCAAAAAACATGCCTCTGGATGAATCTAAAATAGGAGATAACCATAATTTCAACTCTTCTGTTTATGGAGTTGAACTTCTTAAATATGCAAAGCAATCCCTGGTGAGATAATCTCTGTTTGGAAAGCTCCTAGTTTTCTCTTCGAAAAGAAGGGATATGAATCTGCGGTGGGGGGGGGGAGGAAGACACACTGTAAGAGATTATATGGACTACTGAGTTTAAAATCAGAAAACAGTCTTTATATGTAGATTATGCTTCATAGTCCAGAAAACACTTTCCTGTACTTGGCCTCTTCAGTCCTCTGAGCAGCCTCAGAATATTTTTAGGAGTTTGAATGGTACATATAATTATAAGAATTACTTATCAGAGATAAAGAAAAGCACATGTCAGAAAGTAAGACCTAAAATTACAAGGTTTTCACTTTTGGAAAAAACCTCAGAAATTTTGTAGTTAAATCTCCCCCACCCCTAGAGCACTATCAAGTCTCATGCATTATCTCAAGAATTACAGATACAAAGTATATACATGGAGGTCCTGTGTCTTAGAAATGATTGCTGAGAATCACATGAATTAGCTCACCTCAAAAACAATAGTTTTAATATATATATATATATACACATACATATATATATATATATATACACACATATATATGTATATGTATATTTATTGATTTTTTGAAACAAGGTCTCACTTTGTAGTTCAGGCTCGCCCTGAGCTCACTGTGTAGCCCAGGCTAGCCTGAAACTCACACCAATCACTCCTGGCTTTACCTCCTGAGTGTGGGATTACAGGGGTTACACATTCAGTATTGTAGTATGTGGGACCAGGGATTGAACTCAGGACCTTGAGCTTGCCAGGCAGATGCCAGAACCAATGAGCTAAATCCCCAGTCCATATATTTTCTTTTTCTTTTAAATTTTGAGCTCAAATCTATCCTTTTGTGAGTTCTACTTATTAGTCCTGATTCAAACGGGTGTGTATAGATACTAATACTAGGTTCCACAAGTGTGAAGTGTCTACTGTGTGTTGCATACACACTTCCAATCCCATGACTCCTCTCAAAATGAACGACAGCTTCCAGTTTTGAAAAACAAGGAAATAGATAACCAGAGAGAATTCAATTAGGTCTGAGAAGACCGGGATTAGTTAATGTGAGCTAGATTTTTGAACCCAGATATGTCTGACTCTCCCACAGCATACTGCCCAAGCCTAACTTTATACAGTATTGTTTTGCAGTATTTGAAGACAGTTTGGGATCCTGCCAACCTTTCCATGGAGTATCTCTTATTTGAGATCTTTTGGTGGAAGAATAAAAAAACGTATGTACACATATCAATAAATATGTATCATCTTGCAGGTCTATATTATTCCAGGCTAAGAACCAAGGACTATGGCTCCAATCACTCTTCAACAATGTGAGTTTTGATTCATTGCTTTCCTGGTCATGCTCCTCTGGATAGGCCTTAGTTCCGCAGGAATTGGGTCTTTAAACTTGGGGAGGCTGATCTGTTTAAGTTCTTTATATATTGTAAATAATAGCCCTTTGGGGCCGGAGGGTTAGCTCAGTGGTTCCAGCACCTGCCTCACAAGCACAAGGTCCTGAGTTCCATCCCCGGTAACCACATATAATGCTGGGCGTGGAGACACGCCCACCAACAATCAACACCGCATACCACAATGCAGGACGTGGTGGCTCACACCTGTAATCCCAGCACTCGGGAGGCAGAGACAGGAGGATTGCTGAGTTCGCGGCGGCTTGCCTGGGCACCATAGTGAGCTCAGGGCCAGCCTGAACTACAAAGCGAGACCCTGTCTCAAAAAAGCAAAAAAAAAAAAATAGCCCTTTGTCCGATAGACAGCTAGTAAAGATATTTTCCCATGTTGTTGGTTGTCTTTTAGCAGTGCCAGTGATTTCTTTTGCTGTGTAGAAGCTTTTCAGTAGGTTGAGATCCCATTTGTTGATTCTTTCTGCTAGTTCTTGTGCTGTAGAGGTTTTAGTCATAAAGTCTCTGCCTAAGCCAGTGTCTCCAAGAGTTCTACCTAACCTGTTTTCCAGCAGGCTTATTGTTTCTGTTTTAATGTTTAAGTCTCAAATCCATTGTGAATTTAGTTTTGTACATGCTGAAAGAGAGGTCTAGCTTTAGGTTTTGGCAGGTTAAAGCCCAGTTTTTCCAGCACCATTTGTTAAAGAGGCTGTCTTTCCTCCATTGAGGATGTTTGGCTCCTTTGTCAAAGATAAGGTGGTTTAGTGTATTCAGGGTTATTTCTGGATCTTCTAATCTGTTCCACTGGTCCTTGGGTCTGTTACTGCCAATACCATGCAATTTTTATCACAGTGGCTTTATAGTAGAGCTTTAAGTTGGGGATTGTAATACTCCCCGCCATGTCATGGTTGCTTAGAATTGCTTTTGCTATTCTAGGTCTCTTGTGGTTCCAGATGAATTTTTAGATTATTTTCTCTAGCTCTGTGAAGTATAGTGCTGGAATTTCAATTGGAATTGCATTGAATCTGTGTAGTAGTTGTGGGAGTATAGCCATTTTGATGATGTTGGTTTTCCCTACCCAGGAACAAGGAATGTCTTTCCACTTTCTGATATCCTTTTCTATCTCCTTTTTCAGAGTCTTATAATTTTCAGAATAGAAGTCTTTCACCTATTTTGTTAGGTTGATTCCTAGATATTTCATTTTTCTGGGTGCTATTGTGAAAGGGATCAACTCCCCAATTTCTTTTTCAGTGAGTCTGTTGTTTATGTAGACAAAAGCTATTGATTTTTGAGCGTTGACCTTGTATCCAGCAACACTACTGAATTTGGTATTTAAGTCTAGCAGTCTTTTCGTTGAGTTTTTAGGATCCTCTAGATAGAGTATCATATCATCAGCAAATAATGACAGTTTAACTTCTTCCTTTCCTATCTTTATTTCCATGGACATTATTTTTGTTTTCTACAAATTGTTTTCTCAAATTGTTGCTAAAATTCTGTGAGTTAGGCACTTATTTTTCAAGGTCAAGTTTCTGGGATTGCTTAGAGTCTCATTTGTAGAAGAATTCATCCTTATGTTTTCTGCCTGAGTAAAGGAAAGGACAAAAGCAATACATACTGGCGCTAAAAAGAGAGAAAATGACCTATGGGTTTATTCAAAACCCAGTTGCTGTTCAATTTACTGACTCCTCTTGAGTTCTTTACTCATCTCCCAAAAAAAGATGCTTTCTTGATTTTCCTCCACTGGTTTTTCTATCCCACTTTGCACTGTTCATTTCTCCTATTAACTTCTGCCATCTACTGCTGAAGAGCTGCAGGGTTTGAGTCTCCATCCTTTACTTTTGGAGACGTCTTTCAGTTTCATGGTTTTAAACATCAGACATAAGCAGATGGTTCCCAAAGGTATATCTTATACCCAGGCCCTTCTGTTGTTATACTCCAAACAGGTATACCCAATTCCACACTTAACATTTCAATTTAAAGATCTAATCGCCACCCCAAGTTTATCATGTTGAAAATAACTCCTGATCTAGCCCTGAAACACACATCACAGTAAACTTCCCTGTCTCAGGTGACCTTTCAGTTGCTCAAGCCAAAACATTTTGAAATCATTCTTGGTTCCTCTCTTTTTCTGTGGACCAATATGAATTATTGGGTTCACTTTCATCACATATCTAGAATACTACCCATTTCTATCATCTGGTTCAGTGCCCTCAGTGTATTATAAAATTTATATTATTTAATTACAAATGAAAACAGTATATTCAAAGTGTGCAATGTGATATAGTGTATGTATACATTGTGTAATGAATACAACCATCAAATTAACATTTCTGCAATCACTCAGGTCTATAAAAATGTAAGAAACTAAAGCACACCAAGGCAGCTAAGTCAGCAAAGATTTTTGAAGATAGTGACCTAAGGCTAGACAATGTGAAGTGAAATAATCATGTTCACATATTACCAGTGACAGTATGAATTGATGCTCTTGTTATTTTTTTGCAAGGCAAGTGACTCTGCAATGACAATTATTTTATTATATTCCATGGTTTCTGTGGTCAGGAATTTGTATAAGACAGGTCAGGAACAGCTTTCCTGCTATAGCAAGACTGTATCCTGGAGTCATCAGGAAAAAGGTTCAGTTACTTCTGGCAAGTAGAACTTCGGCTGACTATTGCTTTTGTGTGGTTTCTCTGATGGGCTTGTTGCTTTGGTGAGGTATCTTCTTTAAATTTTTTAGTTGAGTATGACATACAATAAGTGCACAATTATATAAAAATCAAGGGCACAGTTATATAAAAATTTACAAAGTGAACACAGAGAAGTAACCATCTGTGGGATAGAGAACATTACCAGCAAGGACAGAAGTGTTGTTGAGGTCTTCATTCCATTAACTAACTTCTCATGTAGGGACTCTTAATGATGGCTTCCCCAGAATTTAATTTTGCATGATATGAGCTTTCTATGAAAGAAATTATGTTCATGAGCTCTTTGATGTCTGGGTTTATTAAGTGTATATCTATTGCTATGACATGTAGCAGAAGTTTGAACTTTTTTCATTGTTTTGTGGTGCATTGAATGAATATATCGTAACTTACCTGTCCTTCTGTTATTTTATTCATTTTCAGCCACTTTCTAAAAAGATTTTAATTATTTTTAAGACTTCAGTAGTATTTTCAGCTTTCAAAATAAATGTCCTATGTCTTCATTAAATTTCTGGGTACTTGTATGTATTTTTAAAAATTTGATTTGCTTTGGCACTGAACTTTAAATTTTATTTTCTCAGTATTTCCTGTCAATAAAGAGGAATATAACTGATTTTCATGTTTATCTGTATGCTATCTTTTCTTATTGCTGAATTCATTTACTTATTCTCATAGATTTTTAAAAAATTTTCTTTAGGTTCTATTCATTAACATGCATGTCATATTTTATTTAGTTTTAAATTTTTACCTTGATTTTCTTTATTATTTTGTTTATTTATTTTCAGTGATGAGAACACACTTCATTATCTTTTTTTTTTTTTTTGAGACAGGGTCTCGCTTTATAGTTCAGGCTGGCTCTGAGCTGACTATGTAGCCCAGGCAAGCCTCGAACTGATTAATCCTCCTGACTCTGCCTCCCGAGTGCTGGGATTACAGGTGTGAGCCACCACTCCCGGCTTCATTATCTTGTTCTTTCTCTTGTGGAAAAAATATTCTATGATTTACATTTATTATGATGTCTATCAGCTTTAAATATGTTTCTACACACATACAGAGTCTTTATCATATTGTGGAAGTATTTTTTCAATGCTTTCTGGGAGATATTCATATCCATATATGTTGGCTTTTGAATCTATAGACTCTGTATCTACGGAAATTAATGCATCTTTTTCACTTTTATGTTGTTAATATGATGAATCACTATGACTGACTTTTTGTTAGACCAACTTTGTATTTGTGGTACAAACTTTATTTATATACTATTCTCTTATGCATAATGTAGTATTTTTTTATTCTAAAAATATTTTTTCATCTATTTTCCTAAAAAGTATTGTTAATTTTTTCTTACAATGTTCTTGTCAGACTTCATTATTAGGGGTAGGCTACATTCATAGAATAAGTTTTGAATTGTTTTTACTTCTATTTTCTGAAAATGATTGCATAAGATTGGTATTGTTTTTTATTTGTGTGGTGGGTAGAACTTAATAAGTAAGCTGTCTGGGCCTGGTGTTTTCTTTGTGGGAAGATTTTTACTCCAAATGCAACTCCTTTAACAGAAATGGGACAAATTAAGGCTATGCATTCTTGAACTGATTTTCATAAATTGTGTTTTTAAGGAATTTGACCATGTCATCTAAGTTGGCTTTATTCTCTGGCAAACATTTTTTTGTAACATTCCCTAATTATTTTTTTATGTCAGTAATATCTGTGGTAATTTTCCTTTTTCATTCCTGGAATTATTAATTTGTGTTTCCTTTTAAAATTTTTATTTTATTTGTGGCTAGAGATACATTCTTCTTATAGATCCTTTAAAGAAATAACTTTTGGCTTATTGTATTTTATTATTTTTTGTCTTCTCTGTGTTTTTGATTTCTTACCCATCTGTTCTCTCTATATAGTATATTTGATTTCACTCTTCTTTTACATGAGATGTGTAAGTTGATATTATACATTGACAAAAAGCTATTTTTCTTTTCCCAATATCTATTTAAAACTGTCATTGACTCTTAATATTATCTAATGTTCACGTGTTCCATTTTTGCTATTATTCAGATTATAATATCTTTATGTTTTCTTAAAGACTCCTTTGATTCATCACTGTGACCTACGTCTAAATGTCCCCTCAAAGTCTCACAAGCTCATAGGTGGGGTTTTGGAAGGTGACTGGATCATGGAGGTGACCCTCGGCAGTGAATTCATCCATACCTGAGTTGATGGCTAAATGTGATGCTGGGGAATGGAACTTGGTCAGAGAGGGTGAGTCCCCGGGGAACCTGGTCTGGAAGGTAACCTCCACTGCCCTCTTCCCTCAGTCTCTCTTAGCCCCTCGCCATCATGCCATGAGTTCTTTCTCCTCTGCCACCCTCCCCCCCCGCCTTGGTGGCAACTGCCTTTGGACAGAAACCTCTACAAACTGTGAGCCCACTACTCCTTTACTCCCTAGTGCTGTGAGTGTCAGGTATTGTGTCTCGGGGATGAGAAAGCAACAAAGTCATTCATAGTTTATTTAAAAAGAAGTTTACTTATTTTAAATTTGGGGTACTATTTTAAATAGAATGTTTTATTTGTAATTTAATTACACAGTAGTCAAAGGTCACATTTCTTGTGACATCACTTCTTTAATACTTATTCAGGTACTTTCTATCCTAGCATTTGATCTAGATTGCTGATGGCTCCACTTCTCCTTGGAAAAAAATGTGGATTCATCAATTCGGGGTTGTACTATTCTATCAGTATCAGGTAGAACTAGGCATAGTATTTGGACACAGCTTCTATATCTTTATAGGTTGTTTTCCTACTTACTCTGTCAAGAATTAGAGGAGTGGGGCCAGAGATTTAGCTCAGTGGTTCTGGCGCCTGCCTCGCAAGTGCAAGGTCCTGAGTTCGATCCCGGTAACCACATACAATGCTGAACGTGGTGACTCCGGCCCACCAGCCATCAACACCACATACCACAGTGCTGGGCGTGGTGGCTCACGCTTGTAATCCCAGCACTCACTCGGGAGGCAGAGGCAGGAGGATTGCTGAGTTTGAGGCTTGCCTGGGCTACATAGTGAGCCCAAGACCAGCCTGAACTCAAAGCGAGACCCTGCCTCACACACACAAAAAAGAGTTGCATTTGTTTCTTTTCTATATTTTCTATTGATTTTCTGAAGTACACTCTTCATCTTTTTAATCAACCTTTTCCTATGAATTGTAACACCTTCATGCTTTTAAAGTTCTTGTCACTAATTTCAATAATTGTGTCATCTGTGGTTCTGCTTTTACTAACTGTCCTTTATTTTGATTATAGTCAAACTTCATTCTGTTTGGCAAGTTTTATACTTTTGAAATTTATTGCAGACATTATAAATAAAATACTAATGATTAAAATATGCTGTTTTATTTGTTAATTTACCAGACACTGAAATCCCTTTCCCTTGACATTTAGAGTTACACTGGTAATTTAGATACATCCTAGAATCAAATTGAACTTTTCTTTGAGTTACTGAATTTACCTATGAATAGCTCAATTCTAGACTTTACTTACAGTTATTATTTTAATCTTTACAGTATTGACACTGAGAGGGATTTTCACTGCATTTCAAGGTATATTTGGTTTACCTTCAGATTTAATTCAACAGGACCTAGGAATCAAATTACTATGAAAGTGAGTAATATCAAACTTCCAGACCTTTTCCACTATTGCTTTCTTGGCAAATATTCAGGGATATGGGAAGGGGAAATATTTTTAAAGATCTACCCATTTTACTTTTATATTTGGGGATTTTCCAGATTCTGATCTTTCTTGCCAGTTAACCTGGTATTCTGGGGCTTAACTGGTTTTGCTTCATTCATGTGGACCCACTGAGTATAGGAGGCTGGTTCTTCCATTGATTGGTGCTCAGAACAGTCACTACACGGGACGGAGGCTACAGTGGCTGTCTGCTCACTCATGAATGAATCATTTCCACCTAGAATTCAATTTACAAATGACTTTTTTGCTTCCAGTATTCTTTGCAAGTTGGTTAGAAAAATAAAAATAGAATTTTTTATTTTATCTGGGTCACTCTTATTGTTACCATAGGAACAGGAATCTTTTGCATCCTTCTAGATTATAACTAAAGTAAGAAGTATGTTGCATTTATTTTTGAAAAAGATTGTAAATGGGTGTAGAATCCTAGATTTCCAGTTATTTTCTTTTGAGGATGTTACATTTCAATATCTTCTGTTTCAAAGTCAACCATAAGTCTTATTATTGCTCTTTTCTCCCTCCAGCTGCTTTTAAGATTTGTATTTTTGCTGGGGCATGGTGGCTCATGCTTGTAATCCCAGCACTCGGGAGGCAGAGACAGGAGGATTGCTGAGTTCAAGGCTTGCCTGGGCACCATAGTGAGCTCAGGGCCAGCCTGAACTACAAAGCGAGACCCTGTCTCAAAAAGCAAAAAAAAAAAAAAAAAAAAAGATTTGTATCTTTGACTTTTTTCAACAATTATGCTAAGATAAGTATGCATAAGGAAATATTTCAAATAACCCTAAATGAAATTCATGGTGAACATGCATTATCATTGAATAGCTTTCTATCCTGTTTAAAAACAAATTAATCATATGTGGATAAATCTGGTTTTGGATTCTTTTTTTCTGTATCATTGATTAATGTGCCTATCCTTCACCAAAACAATGCTTTCTTGATTAAAGCATTACTATTTTACTTTTTTATATATTGCTACCATTGCCACTTGAGACAATTAATTTTAGTGTATTTTAAAATTATGAAAAGTGATTTTTATGATCTTCAATTTTATCATTTCCAATAGGCTATATTTCTTTATGTAGATACATTTTTTTTTATAGGGAATTATAAATCTTTCTTCCATAGGGAAAAGAGATTTGGACAAGTTTTTGGGGTTCCCTGGAAATGATCTCCCCCTCTCTGGGAGGTTCTAAGAGTGCCTTGTGTAAGACCCTGGGTGATGGAGGTAATCTAACGTCAGATGTGAACTCTGCTTGTGTCTGTACAACTTGGTGGGTTTACAAACTCACAGAAAGAAGCCCACAATTAGCTTTTCTCAATTCATGTAGAATATTAGCTAAAACTTCTTACTGACCTGTCTGATTATCTCCTTCCTTCTGTATGCTGTGGGAGAAAAGTCAGTGTTTGTATCCTTTTGCCCCTTTAGAAACACCTGTCTTTCTCTAAATGTTTGTCCTACAACTTCAGTTCTCTACAAGGTCAAGAACAGGGCACAAATACTATTTTTCTAATGAAAAATAATAAATTTTAAGCTGAAATCAACATTTTAAAAGTAAGTGGTCCATCTCATGATAAATTATTGACTGAAGTCCACCAAAATTGGAGATTTTATCCAATTTCCTAGGTGTAAGTTGGTCATAATTTGTCGTGTTTATTTACCATGTTTCCAGTGTGGAAAGAACTGTGAAGACTTACATATAACAAGTCAGCTGTCCAAGCCCACCTTTCAAAGCTGTCCTTACTTTAGCACTAACTGCACTCCAGAGGTCCACACTATCCCAGTCTTCTAAGAGCTTTTAGCAACATACTAGATTTCTTCCTGAAAACATGGCTGTCCTTATGTCTGCCAACTAAGATCTGCATTTGTTCATAACATTTTTATATCAGTACTATTTTACTGTTTTATTTAGCCTTCAAGTCTTAGGTGCACTTGCAGTACACATCATTGTTTTACTTTATTATTATTATTTTTTAACATTCATTGTTTTAATTAAAGCATTTTGAGCACACTTTTTGTGCCTAGCTCAATATTCTTTGGACATAGAATAGTAATGATGCCACACATTGTCCTCAAGGAATTCATAGCCCTTAGCTATGTTTTTCTCTGAATAAGTGATCTCTCCATGTCAGCAGTGATAGTGATAGTGATTATGGAATTATGATGATTATCATCATTGCAGCTAAACTTCTTGAGTACTAACTATATATCAGGAACATTTTGCATGCACTTTAAAAAAAACCACACCAACCCTAAGAGATAAGAATTATTTTAATCTTGATTTTACAATTGAGAAATATAGAAGAATAAATAAACGTGAGAATAAGAATAAATTTTAACACCTATACAATTCAGGTCCATTAAAAAAGCATTAACATTCTGCATGCTTTTTGAATCTGAAATATCCCTTCATTTCTGATACCTTTTAATAACACTCAAGAGGAATAAAGCTATTATCCTAAAATTCTATGCTCTTCTCTTGCCTTATAATATAATTTTTTTCCTTCTCTTGTAGTTCTCTCTAAATTCTGTGAATCCTTGAATTAGGAAAAGAGACAAAATTGATCAAGGAAAGACATTTCCTCCTGTTATGGCTTGTGTCTAGGTTTCCCCTCAGGGCCTCATGCAGTCATAGGTGGAGCTTTTATGAGATGGCTGGACTAGGGTGTGTGATCCTGGGGTCAAGGATGTGATGCAAGGATTAAGGGTGGAAGTGCTACCTGGCCTAAAGATGGGTATCCTGAGTAACAGGGTCAATTGTTTGTCACTTGTGCATTCTTGCTTGCTGCCTTCTGCCTGCCATGAATTGTTTCTCCTCTGTAACACCCTTCTGCTATGCCACCCTACCTTCGAGCCAGGCAACTATGGACTGAAATCTCCACAAACTGTGAGCCAAATAAACCTTTCATCCTTTAATTTTGGGTGTCAGGTATTTTGTCTCAGCAGTGAGAAAAGTAACTAAGATTCCTCCCAACTACATATTCACTATGGTTAAGATTTTGTTATGACCAGTTTGGGGCCTGCTGTTGATACAGGCCAAACCTGGACACTTCTATAAAGTAGGTAGTACAAAGTTTTAATGTCAGAGAAATGACACTGAATGAGTTAATAAAGGAAGAGAATGGCCTTGAGATTTATATACTTGTTCCACATATATTTACAAATGAGTAACATGCACCTGACCTTAAACTGGCTGCCTGACATAGAATGGCAAACATGCATGATCTTTGCCTTCACAGTACTTAAGACCTGGAGAATAATCAATGGTTAGATCTTTGCATAACTAAAAAATGGGTACTGTATGCTGGACCCTGAATTCTTCATATTTAGTTGCAGCAACAATAGACTTTCAATCCAACCTGTCTGAACAAGCATATGAGTGCTTTAGGAGATTCAAATCATAGCAGTAGAAATAATCTATAATCCTAAACCTCGAGTTTCATGTGGGATTGAGATCAGTTCCAGCTCTTCTGAACCTTCTACCCTCTTAAATGGGCTGACCTGGTTCCTATGATTTACACTCCAAATACTCTTCTGAGATCAGAATCTGCCCTAAACCTGAGATCACTTAGCTGAAAGATGCATGTCTTGCCTTCTTCATTGTACTCAACACATGCCAATGACAGTTCTAGCGCTTGCAAGCTTCTTTCTTTAAGAGCTGGACGTTGTTTCTGGTAACTCCAGCTGCTGGCTGGGGTCTTATTCCAAAACAGATGGACCACCCAGAACCATGACATTGTCAGCTTTCTGACTCCAGGCATCGTTGCTCTCTGGAAGCTGCTGCTGCTGCTCCATGTCCTTCAGCTCCAAATCCCTTCAAATGTTAGCAAGCGCCTGATCCAAGACAGTTTCCTGTACTCCTTTGTGTTACTGACCATGTCCCCATGGGGACTATTCCTTCAGACTGGGCAAAGTTTCCAACACCAGTTTTGCCTTTCTTATTTCTTCCCTGTCTCCAACAACCAGTTGCTAAGTCTCAGCATGCCTCTCATCAAAGCGCTCCAGAGATGTGACAAACTTTTGTTCCTGGTTGTTAATCCAATTATTATTGTCTTGTGATTTTATGAGACAATGTCTGGCATTTTATCTATTTACCTCTTCTTATTTTCCCATAGCAACGTGGTTTTCTAGGACAGCTCTCTCTCTCTCTCTCTCTCTCTCTCTCTCTCTCTCTCTCTCTCTCTCTCTCTCTCTCTTTCTCTCTCTCAGTCTCTCTCTTTCCCTCTCTCTCTCTCTCTCTGTCTCTCTCTTTCCTTCTCTCTCTCTTTCTTTCTCTCCCTCCCCTCCCCCTCCCTATCCCTCTCTCTTTCTCTCTCTCGCATAATTTTTGTTGCATGTCTTTTAACATGTTTTCTCCCAGTGTCAAATAAAAAGGTCCATGATCTGAAGGCTTGGGTTTCTGTGGTCTAGAATTATCTAGTTGTGAGGCACTAAGCAATTAACTTTTTTTTTTTTTTTTTTGCTTTTTGGAGACAGGGTCTCGCTTTGTAGTTCAGGCTGGCCCTGAGCTCACTATGGTGCCCAGGCAAGCAGCCGCGAACTCAGCAATCCTCCCGTCTCTGCCTCCCGAGTGCTGGGATTACAGGCGTGAGCCACCACGTCCGGCATTGTAGTAAGAGGTGTTGATTGTTGGTGGGCGTGTCTCCACGCCCAGCATTATATGTGGTTACCGGGGATCGAACTCAGGTCCTTGGGCTTGCGAGGCAGGCGCCAGAACCACTGAGCTAACCTCCGGCCCAGCAATTAACTTCTTTTTAGTAGGACCCAATTAGTCATTAGTAAAAAAAGGGAGTCAGCTAAAGGTTTCTAGTTTTTTCTAATTTCCAAATTTTTTTACATTAAATTGGCTATAAATGACTTTTTTCAAACAATTCTCATTTAGATGCTCTTACTCAGCTGTCCATCATAAAGCAATATCTGCTAAAACTTTTCATTTTTCCCCAGCTTTGGATAAAGTAGATTTTTAAATAGGATTTATGCATGTCTTGGTCTTTTGTTCCCAAGCTCATTATATCTTAGTCATTAACAATTCATTGACTGTATAGAATATTTTATACTTGTCCAATACTTGTGTAATTTATTAGGGATGATCAAATTCTCCTTGCTCTACTCCTTGCTGCTACTCCTCAAAGAATTAAGCATTTGATGAACTAGGGAGGGATTAATATGCTCCCATAGTATCTAGACTTTTGAAAGAAGAGATGTGAATGAACAACAAATATATTAAAAAGTGCTCAACACTTCTAATCATCAGAGAAATACAAGTTTGAGCTTCAACAAGATATCATCCCATGCTCACTAGAATGGCTGCTATTAAAATGAAAGATAACAAAGATTGATGAGAATATGGAGGAAAGGTTATATTTGTATGTTATGGTAGGAATTTCAATTAATACAGTTATGCTGGAGGATAATGTAGAGTTTCTTCAAAAGCCAAAATTAAAATTTCCATATAATTCAGCAATCCCATTCCTGGGTATATGTCCAGAATGATTCATATTGATATAGTGAAGAGATTCCTTCACTCTTTGTTCATTGCAACATAATTCACAGTAATCAAGTAATAAAAAATATATATAGGTCCATCAGTCAACAAATGGATAAAGAATACAATGTAGCCCTTAATAAGAAGGACATTCTGTCAATAATAGCAACATAAATGAACTGGAGGACATTGATCAACAAAGTTAGCCAGGCATAGAAAGGAAAAGACTGTATAGTTTACTTGTATGTTGAATCTGGTAGAAAAGTGGTTATCAGAGGCTACGGAGAAAGAAGAGGGATAGGAGAAAAGAGATATTTCTTGAGGAATATGATGCTTCTGTGACTGGAGAAATAAGTTTTAGTGATCCATCGCATTGCATGGTGATCACAATTAATAATAATATATTATTTATTTCAAAGTTGCTAAATGCATGGACTTTTACTACAGAAATGTTAAGTTGGTAACTGGGTACATATGTGAGTTATATGATAGACTATATATAATGTATGTAGAGATCAAAATATATTGTTCTGTAAGTTTACACAATTATTTGCCAATTAACAACAAATTTACAATGAACATATTTTAAAAAATGTAATATATTTACTTCCCCAAGCACACTAGTTAGGATCAGATCATGAATTGGAATTGTAGGTCTCTTGACAGCTTTTCTCATGAAATTTGGTGTTTTTTTTATGTCCCTTTCCCCAATCTGAGCTTTTGTACAGCTACTGTATTTAATTCCTCCAATATAGCTGATGCTCTTGCTGCTAATATGAACCAAGATACTGAATACTAAAGGAGTGGAAGAAACAAATTATTTCCTCCTCCAACTAAAAAGTATGCAGTAGCCAAAGTGAATCATTTGTGCACAGTACCTGTCCCTCTGGGCTGAAATGACTGTCAACATGTGGTTCTCTGGTCAGCTATTCAGATGTTTCATCACTTTGAATCAATCAGCAATCTGATAAAACCCAAGCTACAGTAAGGGAAGAAGTGGAGGAGGAATGTTAGGCAGCAACAATGGCCTAGTTTCACTGGATGGGCCATAAGTTACCAAGGTTGCATAATTTAGAATTTTCCCAAGAGCTGAAAAGACTGTGTGTGTTCCCTGCTCTCTAGTATCAGGAAGGAGGGATTAAGTGAATGTTTTCAGTTTCACAGGAAAAGGTAATAAAAATACAAGTATATTTTGGGTCAAGTTCAATTTCTGCTTGCTTCTTCCAAATCTCTATGAAGAAAATAGATTGTAACACAACAGAAACTTTAACACCCCAGCAGACAGGATTCTTTACCACAATTCAGGTAGTTATCAGTTTCCCAACCTAATTACAACATCTAATATAGCAAGCCTAATAAAACGAGGAAAGTTAAAGATAGTTGGGTCAGGTCTGTCAGTCATAGGAAGCCCATCATTAGTTACTATTTTAATGGTTCATTTGATTAAATGCTTAGCTATTGTCTTGTAATTATGTGTATTCAAGGGAAAAATACTCAAGTTCAATTAGGAATGTATCTTTTACTGCACTATATTAATGAAGTTGCAACATCACCATAATAAGCAAGGAATAATGAAAATCTTTTTTTTAAATTGCAATAGAAGTATTTTCAGAGAAGTAGCAGGCATATGTAATATGATGAGTTCCCTTAAATGGCTCAACTGTTGATCAAAAAAGCAAATTATATAAGTGGATACTGCGAGGCAGAAACATGTGGACACAGCTGGAGTGTCATGTGTCACGGTTCCAGTCATTGCCAGCTGGCAGTCACACAAAGGCAGGCCAAGCCAAACAATTACTGTTATTCATAAGAGCAAATGTGCATTCCAAATACACAGTGCAGGCTTTATGAAATAACCGAGCATTCAGATGCATCCAGACAGCCGAGCTTTTTTTTCATCACATGTCCCTGGGTGCCAGGCCAATATGGCAAACTGACTCTGCTATTCAGAAACCCTTATCTTTACCCAATTAACCAAATCACTGTGACGTTTGAGAGTTCTTCATGCACTTTGTTGAACGCGTCAAACCAGCAGGCTTACTGGGCGGCAGATGCACAGCTTCTGGAAGCAATCTGCTTTTTAAATTTTTTTCTTGAGCTGTAAATACCACATTAGACCACTGCCCATTACAAGCCAGTGCTTGGAATCAGACATTAACATCCGGACATTACTACTTGTCCTTAATTCTGCGTGTCTACGTGAGAGAAGTCTTCAAAGATGTTACCCTAAAGATGTTTACATAAAGTCAAAGATGGCCAAGAGGCAAGCAAGAAGGATTCATATTGTGTTATAGAGGAAAAAGAGAAATTTAATAGGGAAACATTCTAAAATGAATATAGTAATAGCCTGAGGCAAAATTTTCTGGACTATTTAAATATAGACACCAAAAGACAATGGTAAATGAAGCTGTTGTTTCTATAATCTTCCCCTAAATAACAAAATGCTGCAGCAGCTCCTTGTCTGCTATGGTTTTCAGTAGACAGATTCCCAGGAACATGTGAAAATATGTGTTGTCATTATGTCAGAGTAGAAGAAATGCCAGAGAGGAAGATGTACATTTGCCAGAGAAGTTTCATGGTAATAGAAAGTGAGAGGTTCAATTTTGTGATCCCTCCTAAAATGTGTCAGCATACACTGTCTAGATAGGTATCATTCCATAGAAATACAGTGTAAACCACATACATGACTAAATTTTCCAATAGTCATGTTCAATAAAGTCAAGAAACAGGTAAAATTAATGTTAATGATATGTTTTATTTAAGCTTATATATCTAAGGTATTATTGTTTCAATCCATAATCAATGTGATAATTTTTTTTCAGTGCTGGGGATTGAACCCAGGCCATTGAGCATGTTAGGCAAGTGCTTTATCACTAAACAGCTTGCCGAACCTGGCATAAAATTGTTAATGAGATATTTTACAATATGGCACAAAATCTTGAAAGCTGGTGTGTCATTTATGTCTGTGATACATCTCAATTTGAAGCTGCATTCAAAGTGCTCAGTAGCCGCCTATGACTCATGATGACAGTTATGGACAAGCCAAAGCTGAGCCTTCACTATGGAACCTCTGAGAAGGTGTAGTACAGTTTGTCCAGTGCCATGGAGGAATGTCTTAACAGAATGAGATGGCAAATGATCTTTTTTTTTTTTTTTTTTTTTTGCTTTTTTGAGACAGGGTCTCCTTTGTAGTTCAGGCTGGCCCTGAGCTCACTATGGTGCCCAGGCAAGCCGCCGCGAACTCAGCAATCCTCCTATCTCTGCCTCCCGAGTGCTGGGATTACAGGCGTGAACCACCACGTCCAGCATTGTGGTATGCGGTGTTGATTGTTGGTGGGCGTGAGTCTCCATGCCCAGCATTATATGTGGTCACCGGGGATCGAACTCGGACCTTGCGCTTGCGAGGCAGGCGCTGGAACCACTGAGCTAACCCTCCGGCCCGGCAAATGATCTTTTATAGTCACAGCTCTTGCTACGAACCATCTCAGTAATGCATCCATAAAATACAGGTAATCTGCTTCACCATGCCCATTACATTTTCTATGACTTCAAATTAGATAGTAGATTCCCACTTGAGAAATGGACAGTGTTTGATCAAGCCCTGAAAATGTGTCACCAGTAGCTGAGAGTTCTAGGGAGTGAGAGAAAGCGTTCTTTTCCTTAATTCTTTATGCCCTGTCAGTCCTTTTGCAGGTATGATTTTAAAGACAAAGTCCCTTCATTATCTACAAAGATCTTTGAAGATTTGAAGGATCTAAAAAATATAAGTGGCCACCACTGAGGCCATATAGGAAGAGAGTCCATGAGGTGTGTCTGCTACTTCCCTTCACTCATGTGATGCTAAGTACAAGAGAGCTTGGAGTCCTGCCACTGGTTCCTTTCATAGCTATCTCAGAACCCACCGCCCTTGCACTTCTCCCATTGTAGATGGTTAGAATCTGTTTGCTTTTGAATCTCTATGTTCAAGTGCATTGGCCAATAGGACTATTGGCTACTACCGTCCATAAGGCACCATATCAAACTCCAGTAACCCACATCTGGAAAGAAAAAAAAAAAAGGAGACTAGAGGGAAAAAATGGAAACAGAGCTTTTACAAACAAGAAAGGGGTGAGGGGCTGAAGGAAAGAGAGAGGATTAGGAAAGAATCAAGATATATCATGTACAGGTACAAATTCCCTATATGGATGTGCACAAACACACACACACACACATTTGCCAATAAAATTAATCAAAAAATACATATTTGCAAAAAGAGTGATTCTTATGAGATAAATTGGTGGATGCAAAGATTAGCAGCTAGAGAAAATTGGTAGTGTCGAAGGAAAAAGAGGAGGAGTTGACTGATAAACCAACGGAGGTGTACAGGGGAGAATAAGGAGAGAGTAAACAAAAAAGACAGTTTGATTCTAGCCCCAAAATGATTGTGATCATAAAGTCTCTCTGGCCCAGTTTTACTTTCTCTAAAATGGTGGTAAAGATTTATGCCCCACGCCCTTTATAGGATGTTTGTAAAGAGATAAACCTATGACAAGAAAGTACTTGACAATACAAAGTGCTTTTATAGTTATGTTGCTCAGCTTGTTGTGTTGTGACACAATACCTGAGATAAACATCTTACAAAGAAGAAAGACTAATTTTGTTTTGGCTCATGGTTTCACAGGTTCCTGCTGTGATGCTTGGCTCTGTGTCTTTGGGCCTGTTAGTGACCCAGGAGCTAATTAGCCGAAATGGACTGGGGAGGTAGTACATGCACCTGACAGAGGCCAGGAAGCAAATGAGGGAGAAGAAGGCTCCTCTTAGGTGTTCCCTTCCAGGGATGCTCCCAGAAGTCCAATTTCCTTTCACTAGGCCCTTCCCACAAAGCTCTTCATGCGGGCTGCTGAGATCAGCCTTTCAGATCAGCAGCCTCTGAAGGACATTCACAATTCAATGGCTATGAGCGATTGCACTTGTCTATGGCAGTTCTGGAATTCTAATAAAGAAAAAGCAAAAAGGTTAACATTGTGAGGCCTTTTCCATGCTACAGGCTCTGTCTCTGAGACTGGGTGTCTTTGCCTGGCCACAGTTGATGGCATCAAGAAGTAGCCTGGGCTTCACCTCTGGTAGAGAAGGGGAAAGAGAATGTGGAAGTCGCTGTAGGGCTGTGTGTGTGGCTTTTGCCATGTTGTCTGAGAACCTGACATGAATGAAGGGATTGGAAGGAGGGGTTAGAGATCAGGTGTAAGCAATACTTTTTGGGGGTGGTAGTGTGCTAGTATTTATTTACTTCAGATCCTTGTGTATATTTTCATTCTGCCATCTTTTCCCCTAAGTTATCTGCAGCACTTAATGTCTCATTTTCTTCAAATATGAAGTCAAATGTCATCTCCTTCAGAAGTTTTTGGTTATTCTACAAAAAGTAGCCAACACTGTCTCTCTATAGCCTCTTACATGTTTATTCTTTGTAGAATTCATTCGTACCCCATAAGGCAGTGATGGTGAACCTTTTAGAGACCAAGTACCAAACTACAACCTGAAACCCATTTATTTATCTCAAAGTGTCCACACTATAATTAAAACTGAATCCTGAAGTTTTACTTTAGAAAAAGCACCTCTACATTAACACCTTTTGTTTTGAAAGAAAAACACAAAGGCACACGTGCCACATGTTCACCACCACTGCCATAAGAAGATACAGGGTATCTTTTGTCATTGCCCATTCCTTCACTAAAATGTGAGTTCCGCAGAATGAAGGTCTTCCTTTGACCTTGCTCAGTCTTTGGGCAGCATACACTATTGTTTGGATAGGTGTACAGCTAGTCATTTGACTGAAAAAAAAAAATGACCACATATTTTCTTAAATAAGAAAGGTGAACTTTTTACAGAATGGAGCACTTGCTTTCCTCACGTGGTTAGAGTGCAAATGCACTCATCTTGGAAACACTGTATTCTTGTAATTAGGCTTCATAGCTAAGGGGTGAGTGATAGGACCTGCGGCTAGCAGGATGACACTAAGTTAAGCCTTCATCCTCAAGCTAGGTGCCCTATCTAGCAGAAAATACAGGTTCTCGGGGCTGTTGTATTCACTACGTATTTATTAATCCTCCCATACAACCTGGTGACCCTGTCTGTGTTGTAGCTTCCACGAGGCCCCGTGGAGACATCAACTATCAAACCTAAGAAATATTCTCAGTCCTCATATGAGTCCGATGGACTATGTATCTCCTTCAAAATCTTGAGTGAAAGATGTGATGTAATTTCTGTGTTTCTCTTCACATACATAATTCTGTCAGTCTGAAGAAACTTCTTTGCCTTTGAAGAAAATATAGTTCTGACCGGCACTTTCACCATTCTTTAGTTTAGAAGCTTTTAGTCACCCATGGAAGAACTGTTCCAGTGCCCCCTTTCCTCCCCCACAGGCCCCTCCTGTTCCTCCCTTTTTCTTGGAAGGCTTCACAAATTTACACACCATTCTTATGCAGGACCAAGTGACTCTTCTCTTCAGTGGTCCAAGTTTAGTACATATGCTGCTGAAGTGAGCACTGAGCATCATAGCCACCCTTGTTCCACTCCCAAATTCATTAGAACCCATTTTCTTCCCCTGCTCCCGCCTGCCAGGAGCTGCCTAGGACCCTGAGAGGTGGGTCATGCTGAAACTGCTGTGTAGGACCCAAACCCACACTGGACGTCCTGCCTTGCAGGCCCTGTCCACATGCATGAGAGCTGTTCCCAGTGAAAATGGAACTGCTTCAGCCCCTGCAGGATGGCCCAGGGCTTGGGGAAACTTGAGCTAAGTGAGGACAGCCCGCCTCCAGGGGCCGCTCTCTTCTTCTCCCATTTCTTTCCACAGCTCCTGACACTTCTTGGCCACCCACCATTTTCCATTTAGTTGTGGGGAGTCTTCTTATCTTCAAAGTGTTTCCCTTTGCTTGCAGAAGGAAGCCAACCCCTGAATGAAGTTCTTGGTTCTCTGTGCCTGGGACCTCTTTCCAGGAGCCCAGCTGCTTTGGGATTCTTGCCACCCAGCCTCAGCCTACATTTCCGAGTTTCCACTACGGGAATAGATTCCTTGGAAGGAGACTTGCTTCTTTTGGGCCCTGAGGCCTCCCTTCTGAGAGGGCAGACAGAGTGAAAAAGCTCAGGGGAGAGCAAACTTGGAGTTTCCATGAAAAAGGTCCTTGAGGGCTGGCTTGAACAGCATTTTTGTTCAACAAAAGAATCCCTCAGTCTTTCTGGTTTTGGCCGGGGCTCTCTGCTTCTTTGTGGGATGCTGGTGCTGAATTTGTGTCTGGTTCCTCTCTTCTGATTACCTCGCGTTTACCTTGTACTGCCTCAGAGTCACTGCTGCATCTTGAACGTTCATTCAAGGAGAGTAAGTCAAGGACTGACAGCTGGTGAGGTCATTCTGCAGTCTAGCCAAGGCCCATGTGCCATTACAATGAAGTAATAATGTATTTATAACACACCTAACCACCGATGGCTTCTCTTGCTGTGGTTTTTCCCCTTACATTTGCACAGATGTTTTTTGAGAACTCAAGAATTGGCCTCCAGAAACAACCTCCTAGCAAACAAACTCTGCCTGTTGACTCTGGCGGGTGCTTATAACGAGAGTTGTTAGCACGCAGGATTTATGTTTCAAATATCATTTTAATTTCTCAGGCAGTGTTTTTACCACAAGATGTTAATTCACTGGTGCACTCGAGTCCCATAGCACCTAGCCCCCCCCCCTCTCTCTCAATGAAAATATGGACTTAGTTTCTAAGGAAAATTCTCAGTGCCTGATTCATCCAAACACAGCGCATTCATTTTCCATGGAATTTACTCTAAAATGTCATACTCTTTTTATTTGATAAATTATGTACCTTTGTGATTCATTAAGCCCTTCTCTTTGTTCCCTAGTGGCACCCTTTTTGTCATGCACCAGGATTATGCAATTAGTCCCAACAGGAACAGTGGGTCTTCCCCTGAGACATATGCTGCTTTAAACATTTATCAGACAATGTGGGAAAACATTTAACAGCGAGGCAAACTCTAGATTTCCATCTAGCACTGATTCCTGGGAGAACCATTATGTTAATTTTGTGCACCTTAGTTCTGAGTAGAGATGGGTCTGAGATAACACCCCTAACTGATTCCATGGTCAGCATTCTGGACATAAAAAACAAAACAGTTGGAGACATTTGTTCTACCAACTTCCAGCATCCTCTTCTTTGTCCTCTTGATGAATTTTCTCTTTGCTTCCTCATTGGCTAGTTGAATCAGCTATGGAAGACACTGCCTTCTACTAAGGCATTCCACTGGTTCAGAAGTCTCTTCCCAACCCCTAGACAAGGGAAAGTATTTTTAAACTCACACAGTGTATTTTTTTTTTTTTTGAGACATGGTCTCGCTTTGTAGTTCAGTCTGGCCCTGCACTCACTATGTAGCCCAGGCAAGCCTCCAACTCAGCAATGCTCCTGTCTCTGCTTCCCGAGTGCTGGGATGACAGGCGTGAGCCACCACGCCCGGCACTGTGGTATGTGGTATTGATGGCTGGTGAGCGTGAGTCATCACGCCCAGTGTTGTATGTGGTTACTGGGGATTGAACCCAGGACGTTGCACTTGAGAGGCAGGTGCCAGAACCACTGAGCTAAATCTCCGGCCCTGTATTTTTTTTTACCACCTCTGAAACAGATGGCATCAATTCCAGGTCTTAAGATGGGAGAGCAGGATCCTTCCTCTCCTCCCTCATCTGTTTTTCCTCTGTAATCCAAGGTGGTCAGCTTTGGCACACAGCTACTCCACTGAAGCTTTGCCATTGGCAACTCCAAAGCCTCTGGTTCTTCTCCATCATCTCTTTTGGTTTCCGTGAGAGTCTGGCCTTTGCAGACCATACTTTCCTTGACCTGCTCCTCTGGTGGTCTCTCCCATACTCCTCTACTGGCCGTGCTCCACCTTCTCTCACTGCTCATATCCTTCTTCAGTGACTAGAAGTTCTCAGGCAATCTTCTGACCCAGACGCAGCACAACCTCCTCTGTGATCTTTTTTAACACCCCCGTGTGGATAGGGCCTTCAAGGCAGGATGTCCAGTGTGGGTTTGGGTCCTACACAGCAGTTTCGGCATGACCTGCCTCTCAGGGTCCTGGGCAGCTCCTGGCAGGTGGGAGCAGGGGAAGAAAATGGGTTCTAATGAATTTGGGTGTGGAACAAGGGTGGCTGTGATGCTCAGTGCTCACTTCAGCAGCATATGTACTAAGCCTGGACCACTGAAGAGAAGAGTCACTTGGTCCTGCATAAGAATGGTGTGTAAATTTGCGAAGCCTTCCACAAAAAAGGGAGGAACAGGAGGGGCCTGTGGAGGAGGAAGGGGGGGCACTGGAATAGTTCCTCCATGGGTGACTGCCATTGGTGAAGGTTCTAAACTAGAGAATAGTGAAAGTTCCGGTTAGAACTATATTTTCTTCAAAGGCAAAAGAAGTTTCTTCAGACTGACAATACCATCTTGAGTTTTCTATCACGCTTTGTTTCTATCTCGAATGCTCACTTCTACCTACTGCCCATGCCCATGCCCATGTGCAGGAGGGATGAACTTCACATCCACTGCTAGGCTTGCCTTACCTTCTGTGGGGTAAGCTCTACCTTACCTTCTACATGCCTCCTTCACCCAGGACATTCCGGTAAAAATCTGGGTATAATTTCTGTCCTCTCCTCCATATCCCCTGTCTCTTTTGCTTTTTGGTCTGCATCTTTTCTTCAGCTTATGGATTGTTCCTCTTACTGTCCATCATCAGACCTGTCAAAATCACCTTGGGACTTGTGAAACACACACTTGCTGGACTCCCACCCCTGGAGACTGAGTCAGTATGTCTGGGATGGGGCCAGATTGCTCTGCCTTTTTTTTTTTTTTTTTTTTTTTTTGAGACAGGGTCTTGCTTTGCAGTTCAGGCTGGCCCTGAGCTCACTATGGAGCCCAGGCAAGCCTCAAACTCAGCAATCCTCCTGCCTCTGCCTCCCGAGTGCTGGGCAGACTGCTCCACCTTTTGTTAAAGCTCCTAGGAGATCTGGACAAGTAGTCAAGTGGAATGGCAATGTGTGAGTCTGTGATTCTTCTTAATTATTCACAGGGCAAGTGAGCCTCTCAAACAGCACCACCTAGATTTGCCTCTCTCTCCTTCACTGGCTTTCCTCCTTCAACCAAAGACCTTATACCAGCATAAGAGCTTTCTAGACACACACTCTGTTATGTCATTCCCTTTGGTTAAAAATACCTCCTACTTCTTTCTGAATTGTCTGTATTTTTCTGGGCTGGTCACCTTCCTGATGCTTTTCTCACATAAGGAAGGCATTCTGTACCTTTCTTTCCCATGGGTCATCCTTATAGTACTGATTTTAAGTTGGAGACCTTTTACCAAGTCTGGTGATAAATTCAGCTCTCTTGCCCAAAGGGAAGCCTTTCTTGGTCAGAAGCATTTTCATTTACAGGTCCCCACAGCATCGTGAGTGGCTATGTACTGGCCTCATGCTTACTGGTACGCCTGCCTGTCCCTCTCCCTACCACTCCTGAGGGTAGAACCAGGTACCCACTGCTCAACATTCTCTCTTCAGTGCCCTTGTAGGACAGCACCTACATGAGTATGAGAATACCCATGGACCCCAGGTTGCTCAGAAATCATTGTATTGTTTTAGGGTAAGAGATGGGAAGGAGTTTTCAAAAAAAAAAAAAACAAACTTCGAAATAATGTTCATTATTTTCCTTCAGTAGAAACTTGATTCCCTTAACTCTGTACTCAGTGTGCAGTAACTATGGCTTTCTCCACATTCCTTATTGAACTCACATTGGCCTGGGCTCCAAGAAAACAGGATCCAAATCCTTTTTCCTTCCTTGTAACCCTACAGCCAGTTCCACCGCTCTGGGTCTTGGCACCTTTGTCTGCGGAATGAAGGCAGTTATACCGACTTCACGGGGCCAGAATGCAGATGAGACTGGAGAATCGGTGTGAAAGCTCTTGGCCTACACAAGACATCTCACCAGGGTCTTTTGTTTCCTCTCTGTAGACCACACTACATTTTATCCAGATTCATAGACACCAAAAGACAGTCCTCAGCTCCTCAGCTGACTTGCCTGGCCTCTCTGTCTCCTCACCCCAGTCCCATCCCTGCCACCTTCCAGCAGAGAATGTGGTGGGGTGATAGGGCCACAAATGGGTGATATGATTTGGAACTAGACTGTTTTATTGTCTGACCTCGGGGAAATGATGTCATCTCTGAAATTTCAGTTTCCTCTTCTGCAAAATGGATAGTAATAATAATGCTACCTCATAATTTTACAGTGAGGACTACATGATATATTGCAGCATTTAGTACCATGTCTGGCACGAAGGGGCCATTATATATTCACTATTATAATTAGGAAAAAGGAGGAAGAAATGGGGCACAGTCCTAGCCAACCTCCAGTATTTATGTACCCAGGCAAGAAGTAAAAGTTTGGGGAGAGAAGAGGGCACATCCTATGCCTGTGACTTACTGAGAGAGCAAACAATGGAGGAAAAAGTTGACTATTCTTGGTGTTGGGTTTCTATTAGAAAATGCAGACAATACTCAGCCTGAATCCTAATATTTCCATGTTTTCATTTTTATAATAAAGTAAAATAATAGTGAGAGAAGTCCTGAGAAAACTGTACAGTCCTTCTTTAATTATTATTTTTTGTTCTTTACCATAATATGAAACTCCTTTAAAAAATATTTAATCATCTGAGCTTTGACGTGGTTCAAAAACATACACGGGAGGAAAGATAACCTCCTCTGTATGTGATGGAAAAACAGGCTATCCAAAAGCAGAAGAGTGAAGCTAGAGCTATATCTCTTCCCATGTACTAAACTAAAATAAAAATGGTTCAAAGATCTACATGTTAAAGAGGAACACAAAATCCTGGAAGATAAAATAAATAAACCTTTTGAAGTTACAGGTATAGGCAAGGACATTATGAACATAACCCAACTGCCTAAGAAATAACATCAATAATCAACAAATGGGGCCGGAGGGTTAGCTCAGTGGTTCCGGCGCCTGCCTTGCAAGCGCGAGGTCCTGAGTTCAATCCCTGG
>PVIC010003493.1:0-68696 GCA_004025085.1 Thryonomys swinderianus | reverse complement strand
TTGCTGAATGATAAAGTAACCCACAATTGAGGAAAAACAAGATTTTGCCACAATTATACCAATTAAATTTTCAGTAATGCATTTTTAAATCTCCAAGATCAAAACAGTTTTCGCTGTTTGAGTTATCTGCGTAAGAACAAAAATGACATTAACCCAGCCCACAATTGCTCAGCTTTATGGTTTTAATGGAGCAAAGAAAACAGTTTTATAATAAAGTGTATTGTTGAAAGCGAATCTTTGTGGAATTTCAGAGGCTGCAACGCACGCGTTTTTATTGGCTTCCCTTTGTTATGCTTGCAGAGCTATTTATAATGTTATTCCACTGAAAATTCTTTTCCATACTGTCATTTGTCTTCCATCTCCAGAAAGCTTCCCATCCAAATTAGAGGAAAAAAGTTAGCCTTTCTTCTTTCCTCTACACCTCCTTAAAATCAATTGAAAGTGGCGTCTCCTGGGAATGGGTCCATCTCTTATCCATGCTCCCAGCAGGGGAAGCAAATGGAACTTACTCTCAGCGGGTTTTTCTCTGAGAGGTAGATCTTAGACAAATACTCCCATTCTGTTCTTTCTCAGAAGCGATCTTCTTTCACATTCCTTTTTTTTTTTTCTTAGCAGCAAAAATAATGTGAAGATCAGAGCCCTGTTAACTGGTCTGTAACCTGCATAGCTGTATGAAGTCGTATGCTCAGAAGGGCACTTGGTTTAATGCTTTGCTGTCACCATCTTGAAATTCTTAAGCTTTGAAGAGACCCATTTGTTTTCATGCCACATTAGGTCCTGGAAATTATGCAACTGGTCCTGGTCCAAGTCACATGCTAGTATACTATTTTCCCCCCATATTATTTACTGATAGAAAAAGAGAAACAACAACAAAAATGTCAAAAGATTTTCTGAGTTCCTACTGTGAACCAGTCTCTATACTTAACACCATGGAAAATTCTATCTCATTCTTAGACGACTTTTTGGTGGCCCAATCTGTTCAGCCCCTGGTAAGGGTCTGCCCAACTGCCTTGTGAGCTGGCAAGGCACACACAACAGAGAGAGAAATCACATGGTGACACAGGAAAGCAAAGAGGGAGAAGGACCAGTTTCAGACTGTCATAACTACCCCTTTTTAAGAGATTAAGTGTCACATGAGAACTACATAATTCCTTTCAGTGGGTGGGGCGTCCATGACCTAGTAATCTTCTACTGGACTTCAACTCTTACAAGGTTCTACCACATCAGTACTGCTGTGCTTAGCACCAAACTTGTAGTACATGAAACTTTAGGGTACAAACCACATTTGAACTATAGAACTATCTGTCCTTACACTTGTACGGAAATCTTCCACTCTTAAAAAATTTGTCACTTAGAACTAACAGCATGAAAAGGCCATTAAAAAGGGCATTTGATGGGCTGGGGATTTCGCTCAAGTGGTACTGCACCTACCTTGGAAGCACAAGGGCTGGAGTTCAATCCCCCTTACCACCAAAAAGAAAAAAAAAAAGAAAAAGAAAAAAGAAGTATTTGATATATTTTGCTTCTCTTTGTTAAATATGGATTTCCCTTTCCCCTCAGGTTACAGCCCCTCCTTTGGATGACTTTACCTCTCCACTCTCTCTCCTCCTTACTCTAAAAGAGTTGCCTTACCTCAAACCCAGGCAGTTAAAACCTTCTATACTTTGAACACCTTTACCTCTAATGGTTTTGAATGATGGATTCAGAGATGGGGAATTTTATGGGAATTATGGGAAGTTTTTTTTTTTTTTTAATTGCTGACCTGGAAAATGTAAACTAGAAGCTTTTGGGGCTTTCAAATGCACTCAGAACCAAGAGGTGGGAAAAGAAATATTCCTGATGCACTTGAGGTCTTGATCCATTCAGATTCACTTGCAGCACAATTTGATTTCATGACCCAAGGAAACCCCTTTTAGCTTAAGACACACCGGGTTGAGCTTCTGTCACTTTCAACTAAATGAATTCTGGCTAACAGAGGGACAAATGTAGTTGTTGAAGAAAAACAAATTTCCCAACATTAATACGGAAGGCCAGCTAAATTAGCCAACCTTCATTCTGCCTCAACTTGTGTTTGTCTTTTGAATAAATGGGAATAATACGCGCTTGAATGTTAAGAGACCCACACACAGGAAACTGAAAGAGACCTCAAACTCCAAGGGCATGTGTTCAACAATCTCAATTTTTCTTACACATTCTCATAGCACAGAAACTTTTGTTAATTTTTCCTCCAATTGCAGTCCCAAGTTGAGTACCTCTAATCTGAAGATTTGAAATGCTCCAAAATTTGAAAGAGTTTGCGTCCTCATTACTTCAGGTGTGAGATATTTAACCTGTAGAGAATTTGCTAAATTTTGAAGCAAGATAGCTGCGTGTTCCATAAAAGTAATGTCTAAACTAACATGAGTCATTGACTTCCCAGTGCCTTGGAGAGTCGTGCCATGTTGCAGGTAATCAGAAGCAATTTGTCTAAAGAAACAAAGGCCTGTCGGAATTTCCTTTCTATAGCCAGAATTATAATCATTGTCATCTAAGAAGAGAGTCAGTTTCCCAGTTAAATGTCAGCTGATTTGGACTGATGTAACAAGAGCCTCTTCCAAACTATCGGTCTACACTGAATAAGTGGATACGCAGGAATGGAAATTGCTAATTGCATTTGGTGTAAGTAAAAAACAAACTCACAGGACTTTTTTCTGCATTTCAGGTCCCTCAAAAAAGCCTTTTCCCTAGACATCTCATCTCTCGGACTCAGTCAAACAGAGATTCCGTTCTTAAAAATAAATATGAAAAAGATCTATGAAGTCTGTTTGGCTCTGAGAGAGCTGCAGGGGACTCATTTCTGCACATGTCTCATTTGGGTGACGCTACACACAGTTTCACACAGGTCACACGACTAACTTTGTCTGCCTGCCCAAAGAAAAAGAGAGTGGGAACTTCACTCCCTTCTTGCTAAGTGCAGCTTTGGCAGCCTTCCAGCAACTGCAGAGTGTGCAGATCGTCAGTGGGATTGGCTTTTGCTTTAGGGGATCTACACATTAGCGGTCTATAAGGTTAAACCTGCAAGAAGACAGCCTATCCTTCATTCTCCTACGTAGTCCTGAGTCATTTACAGAGGTATCACATTTTCCTAGGTTGTCTCAGGAAAGAGTTGGTTATCACGTTCTGCTTTATAAATCCTCCTCAGCAAAACCATTCTAAGAAGGCTGCTATTGAATTTAAACTTCATGCTATGGAAACTTAATCCCAGTCATATGGTTAAGGGTATTTGGAGGTGAGATCTTCAGAAGTGATTAGGTCACATGGCCTCTGCCTTTATGAATGGATCAATCCATTCAAGAATTAATGAATTATTGCAGAATTCACTTTGTTATAAAAGCAAGCTCTCTTTGATGTGTGCTGTCTTGCCATGTCTTGCCCTCCACCACAGTATATCGAAACAGGCTTCAATATGTATCAAGTAGATGCCAAAGAAATGTTAATGGACTTTCTGGACTCCAGAACTGTGAACTCAACAAGCCTCTTCTCTTTGTAAATTATGCAGTTTCTGATATTCCGCTATAGCAGCAGAAAACAGACTAAAACAATAATGTAAAGTACTGGAACACAGGTCTGAGTTTGGAACTTCCTCTCTAACATACCATCTATCGTGTTGTTGGCCAGTCCCCTTAAGGTCTTACACTTGCAACTTTCCCTTCTGTAAAGTGAGGTTAGTAAGTTGACCCAGCTGAATTGTTGCATACAGATAATTCATTTGGCATGGTTTTAACACACAGCAAGTTCTCACTTTTTCTTTTCATGGCATTTCCCTTGCATGTCTATGAGCCCTTTGGTGCTCATGCCCATTCTAAGTTCTGCCTACTCTGGGGCCAGCAGAAGATCATGACATAGCACTGGGAATATATCGGTTTTGGTAACAGTAACACTCTTCATGGATACCAAAATTAGTACAAATAAGCTACAAGTATATTTTAACATGAATATGTTTCATGCAATATTTGGAACATGCTTATATTAAAAAGTAATTATTGTTCATCTGGAATTTAATTTTAATAATATTTCTTATATTTTACCTCTCAATTTTACTCATGAACCATGTGAACTTCAGTAAGTTGCTCAAATCTTCAGTTTTATCTTCTATAAGGATCAAATGAACACTAATTACTGAATAATTAGTATGTATCACACAGTTTTAAAATAATTTTGCTCTTCTAGAGAAATCTAGGAGCTAAATTTTGTTTTTATCATGCAGATGATAATATGGAGACAGAGCAGTTTGGTATTACACACATCTTATTCATAGTTAGAGTTAGTTTTGGACTCAGCCTGATTGAAGAAGTCTCACTGAGTCCTACTGTTTCTATAAAATGCAACAATAAATCCATCAAATTCTGAACCCATGTGAGAAAAGTAGATAAATATGTTAGTATAATCTTAATAAATCTGAGGTTTCCACATAGCTTATCTCATGGAATAAAATTCAAAAAAGCAGAGTTCAACTGCCCTAAAAATTTTTCTTCAAGTTCCATTAAAGAGGGGCCAACTATTTGAGCAACATTTATTAAAATTCTTTTCCTTTCCCTGTCACTTCACTCCTACTGGGCAACTCCTCAGGGGCTTCTGTCCTACACAATTCCTGGAAAAAAAAGTTACTCACCCTAGCCTGTGCTTATTTTTTCCACTTCTCCCACCTTCTCTAGTTTTGGCTTTTTATTATGTAGATGTACTTTGTCCTTCTCCTAGAAGAAAGAACCCATGTTCTTTAGAAGAAAGATTGAAGAAAACTGCATTGGCAATATCAAAATTTGCTTTGGCAGGATGGAGGAATTGTTTGAGTATATGTACATTCCCACATTACTGATTTTTTGTTCTTTTACCCTAGGCACTCATTAAATGCTCATTTTCTTGTGACTCCTTCACATTGCCCCGCTTCCCCCATGATTACTGGACAGTATTTGTGTTGGTTCCATCTTAGTATTTTGCTCATGGTTCAACAGGCACCTAAAACTCTTGGAAAGGTCAAGACCGAAGTCTGTGGGTACTGCCAGAGATTGCTAGATGAAAAACAGTGAGAAGATGGTGCCAAAGGTACCCCAGAAAATAAAGGTATCTCCACAGATCTGAAGAGAATGTGTTCCCAAGAAACCCAGAGGCAAGAAAAACAAAGAGTGAATCTAGTACATGAAAATGCCCTTAGAGAGGAAGCCTTTGCAGTCCTGGGTGGTCCGTCTTCCATTGTTGCCTTCTAATTGCTGACGACTTGATCACATGATAAAAAGGTCACTTTCTGAGCAATCTATTGGTAGACAACTGGTCAATATCAGCGTCTCAACTATAGTTGAGTAACAAGGCCAGGACTTGATGCATCTTTAAAATTTAGGGTTTTTAGCTATGCTCTATTTGACTCTTTACTCTGAAATGCAGTCTTATTTCACCTTGGTCTTTAATTCCCTAAGAAGAAGAAATTCAGGGCCTGATTATTATATTTTTAAATTTGTTTTTCAAAATAAGAGTTAGAGCACACATATCTTGACAAGGAGATTACTGAGATAGTGTCTCATACCACTTTGTTCCTGAATATTGAAACCTTGTAGGTATAACAATATACAATTCCATTATTTTGTTCTTGGTTGTATTTCTTTATCTTCTAGGGAAATGATCCAAGGTATATTGTATAGGATATTTTTCCTTTTTCCTCTCAACCCAGTTTAAGATTTCCTACTCTTGCCATTTTATAGTTAGAAAATGGGAGCACAGAGAGATTTCTGAAAATCTAAGAGTTAAAAAGCTACAGAATTAGGGCTGGAGTTTAAAGTTTTATGGCTCTAACATCTATGATGTCAAAACATATCACAAAACAAGCAGACATTGCATCAAGAAGATACACAATTTGACACAGACTCCCTGTGATAAATGTTACTGTATCTAAAATACACTGATGAAATGAATAAAAAGAAGATCTACAAGTGGAAAACCAGGATATGAGAAGATAGCCAGCAGCAGTGGTCACTAGAGAACTAAAAGCTGAAACCATGAAATACTATGTCACATGAATTTGGTGGGCTGTTATTTGAAAAAACAAACAGGCAGACAAACAACTCAAGAGAACAAGCCTTAGTGATCTCGTGGAGACACTGGACCTTTGTGTGTTGCTGGTGGCGATGCAAATGACACAGTCATTTCTCAAAGAATTAAATGCTATGGTAGGGCCAACATTCTCACTTCTGGTAATATACACAGAAGAAGCAAAAGCAGGAACTTGACCAAGTATTTGTGCCATAACATCATAGCAGTATGACTCACAATAGCCAAAAGATGGAAGAAATCCAAGAGTATCAATGAACAATCTGTGGTGTGTACACATACACACGTGTGCACACACACACATGAATGTTACTCAGTCTTCAGAAAGAAGGAAATTCTGACATGCTGCACCAGGGACCAACTTCAAAGATATTATGCTAATGCAGAGCCAACCAGAAAAAGACAGATACTGTACGTTTGACTTTGAGTTATTGAGAGTAATCAAATTCACAGAGACACAAAATAGTGAAGCCAACAGAAAATCTTGCTTGGGTTTTAGTTACTTGTTTTCATCAGTTAATGACAAGTGCTCAGATAAACAATAAAGTAGGAGACACCCACTAACTTTATTATAGATGATAACTCTTTGATGGTTGTTTAGATTATAGTTGAGGAATTTGAGGTTCTCCATGTCTAACCTACATCAGTTAATGCCACCAACTATTTCCTTTGGGCCTGTGCAGATGTCCACCGGGTGATTTTGACATCATACGGGTAAAAATCTATCCATAGATCATGCTAAGAGGCCATTTTCTCAACATGCATCCTATGAAAAGCCAGGAAGTCTATCCTATGCATGCAAAGGCCACCAACTGTTAGAAATAATCCTACTGCACAATCGATAACTGGGTCAAGTTTTGCAGACTTGGAGACTTGACTCTTGTCTTGCCTCACGTAACATCAGAGACCCCATTGGTCCCACATGCTGTGATGCTCCAGGCCAGAACTACAACAGGATCTTGTACTATGTAATTCCTCAAGGACTACTGCCAGGGTCTGCCTTGCCCTGTGGGTCTTTTGAGTCTTTTCTATAGAATAAAAGGTGTAGCAAGCTCAGGGCTGCAGTGTTCACTACCCAGAATAGCATGGATCAGGCCCAAGCTCAGCTTCTTCTCTAAGTCTCATTTCTGTCTCTTTATTAATTTATACTCAACTTGTGATGTCAGGCTCAATGGTTCTACTTACATCCCTTTTCCCTGTTCCTTACAACCAACCACTTTACTTCATAACACCCTAAGGGGTGTTTATGTGGTTAAGAAGCAGAGTGGTGTAAGGAGAGAAAAAGGTGATTAGAGGTATGAATTCCTTCTGGGGCTGGGATTTAGCTCAGTGGTTCAGGAGTCTGCCTGGCAAACACAAGGTCCTGAGTTCAATCCCCAGCACCACATATCACTATGCCGGGGGTGGTAGCTCATGCCTGTAATCCCAGCACTCGGGATACAGAGGCAGGAGGATTGCTGTGAGTTCAAGGTTAGCCTGGGCTACATAGAAAGCCAGAGCCAGTCTGAACTACAAAGCGAGATCCTGTCTCAAAAAAACAAGCAAAAAATTCTTTCTATTTGGCAAAACTTGTTTCAGTGATTGGTATACCATGTATGCACATAGACAAAATAGGTCTGGTTTGATGGCAGAAAAATGGTGGTTGACAAGGACTGGAGTTCAGGGATAAAGGTAATATGTCTGGCTGGTCCAGAACAGATCCAGTATGGCATTTCTCCACCAAAAATGCCTCATTCCTTTCCCATGGTTCCTTGTGGTAAAATGCCTCACTCCTTCCCAGAGTGTCTCATGGTAAAATAGCTCACTTCTTCCCACAGTGCCTTGCTTTCCCACCAACAGGGTACAAGGTCAACATGGCATCTCCAGCAAAAGACACTCTTCCTCCTTTCTATAATGCTCCACATTCCCTTCCGTACACTGATGTCATCATCCCACCATACAGAGACCCACCAATGAAAAGATAGTATAGTACCTTTCCACTTCTTGATACCCTAACCCCACCTCTTAGGCTATATAGGATGCCTGCACTCTTTCTTCCAGGCCACTCACCATTTTGAGAATAGCCCAGATGATTACTCTTTCCCTAATAAAGCCTGTTATAGACACCTAGACCTCAGCATATTTTTTTAAATTTTTCTAGCAAAAGGAGTATTATTAATGGATACTGTTTAGTCAGGGAAAATGAAAAAGGTAGGTTACAGATAATAACTGCACAACACAGAAATCACTTAATGCCATAGAACTGTACACTCAAAAAATGATTAAAAGGATAGATTTAAAGTTATATATAGTTTAATCAAAGATAGAAACAGACACTCAAATACACACACACACACACACACACACATACACACACACACACATTCCAGACAACATCGTTTGAAGAACTCAGCTCTTAACAATGGATCTTAGGTTCAAAATGGTGGTTCCCAATTCCTGCCTTGTAGGTGGGGAACATAGCCAGATTTTACTTTTTTTTTTTTTTGAGACAGGGTCTCACTTTGTAGTTCAGGTTGGCCCTGAGCTCACTGTGTAGCCCAGGCAAGCCTCCAACTCAGCAATTCTCCTGCTTCTGCCTCCCGAATGCTGGGATTATAGGTGTGACCCACCACACCTGGCAGTGTGGTTTGTGGTACTGATTGCGATGGGCATGGAGTCACCACGCCTGATGTTTTATGTGGTTACTGGGGATCAAACTTAGGACCTTGCACTTGCTGGGCAGGTGCTGGAACCACTGAGCTAATTATCTGTTCCCAGATTGTACATTTTTAGGAGGCTGCATAGGGGACTCTAAGGCATGGGTTCTATGGAGGGGTAGTGTATGTTTAAGCAGATCTAATTTATAACAGAGGACATTTTCACTCCTCTAGAGCACAGAGCTGTTTGCTGTTATATCTGGAATTTCCTCCCAGAAAATGTGAGTTCAGGACCCAGTCTTTTAAGCCTTACTGAAGAGAGCCTCATGGTACACATTTAAAAATCATGACTTCTTCAGGCTCCCTTCTGGTGATAAAATAAATGATATATCTGGTAAATTGGAAGAGAATTTTGACAACTGTTGCTGCAGACCAACAGTGAATAGGAGTAACCCTCTTCCATTCTCACTAAAGACTTTTGGCGAAGTTTGGATACATTTCTGTTTTGCACAAATTGGGGTTTTGCTACTGGCATCTGATTGGTGGCAGAGATGCTAGCAAACATGCTACAGTGCACACCATAGTCCATGCAACAGTTACCTAACCCAGAATGTCAGACTGGTGAGGTCAAGAGACTTTGGTTTAGATGGTCTGTTTTCTTAATGGACTTTATTGGTACATTTTACAAATACATTATGATCAATTCAACATTGAAAATTTATACCTGTACATGATCTATCTTGATGCTCATTTTTCCCATTCCTCTGCCCTATCACCCCTCAACCCCTTATATACCTAAACTTTGTTTCCATTTTTTAAATTTTTACTATCAAAATTTTTCTTTCCTTATTTTCCCCTACCCCCCACCCTTCTCTTTTCCTTCTCAACATTTTCTCCTTCTTTCACAGTATCCATCATACATTCTAGACCTCATTTATACCTTTTGTTTCTCATTCTAGAGAAATGATACAGTACTTACACTTCGGTGTCCTATTTATTTCACTTATGAGTATCTTCAAGGCCTCGGCGTAGATATAATTTATATATATTATATATAATATATATTTATATATAATATATTATATATTTTTATATATAATATATAATATATATTATATATTTTTATATATATCTAATTTATATATAATATAAATGTCTAATTTATCATTCCTTATGGCTGAGTAATATTCCATTTTATAAAAACAAACAAACCCACATCTTCTTTATCCACTGTCTGGTCGATGGGCATCTGGGCTGTTTCCAAGTTCAGCTATCACAAACTGAGCTGCTATAAACATGGGTGCATATATGTAACTCTAGTATGATACTTTTAATTTTGTCCCAACAGGGGAATAGCAGGGTCACATGGGACCTCTAATCCTAGTTCTTTAAGGAAACTCCACACACTGATTTCCACAGTGTTTGAACTAGTCTACATTTCCACCAGCAGTGGAGAAAGGCCCCTTTCTCCCCACAGCCCCCCCCCCCCAGCATTTGTACAGGGAACAATCCAAGAGGAAGAAATGACATTCATAAATATATGCACACCAAGCATTAGTGCACCCAACCATATAAAACAAATATTTTTTGTTTTGTTTTGGTTTTTTTGAGACAGGGTCTTGCTTTGTAGTTCAGGCTGGCCCTGAGCTCACTATGTAGCCCAGGCAAGCCTTGAACTCAGCAATCCTCCTGTCTCTGCCTCCAGAGTGCTGGGATTATAGGTGTGAGCCACCACGCCGGGCATTGTGGTATGTGGTACTGATTGCTGGTGGGTGTGAGTCACCACGCCCAGCATTGTATGTGGTTACTGGGATCAAACTCAGGACCTTGTGCTTGTGAGGCAGGCACTGGAACCACTGAGCTAAATCTCCAGCCCTAAAACAAATATTAATGGACATGAAAAGTCAGATAAGCACTAATACAATAATAGTGAGGAACCTCAACACCCCACTGTCACAATTAGATCAACCTGACAAAAAATTAATGAAATACTACCATTGAACCAAATTTTTTAACAAATGGACTTAACAGATGCCTACAGAGCATTCCAACCCACAGAATCAGAATACCCATTCCTGTCAGCTGCACATGGGTCATTCTCCAAAACAGAGTACATGTTAGCTCACAGAACTTGTTTAAGTAAATGCAAAGGATCTGAGGTTGGCTCTTGTATACTGTCAGATCATAGTGCCTTGAAATTGGAGATCAACAGCAAAAGAAATTCTAAGAACTTCATAAACACATGGACACACATGGAAATCAAATAACATTCTCCTGAACAGCCAATAGGTCACAGAAGAAATTAGACATTTTCTGCAATTAAATAATAATGCCAATACAACATACAGGAAGCTATGGGACACAATGAAAGCAGTGCTATGAGGAAAATTCATAGCAGTGAACACCCACTAGGAAAACAAAATAAGCTCAAATAAACAACCTAATGCTGAACCTCAAACTACTAAAAACAGAGGAGCAAGATAAACTCAAAGCTCATACAAGGAAGGAAATCGTAAGGGTCAGAGAAGAAATAAATACAATGGAGTCTAAAAAATGATACAAAAAAATCAATGAATTGAAGAGTTGGCTCTTAGAAGGAATAAAGTCAGCAAGCCTTTAGCCAACCTTAGCAATAAAAGGAAGGAAAAGATGTTATGTTTAGAGCACCTTCAGTGGAATTCTTATAAATTTTTTCTGGTGGCTGAAGCACACTTCTTCACTCAGTGAAACTGAGCTGGGTTGATACCTTACATGATTTAAATGTAACCTTTAATGAACTTTGCTATTATCTTTTAAAGGCCCCTGCATTTTGTCAGTGAGTCTTATTCCAAGCATGCTGTTGTATTATTTATTTAAAATCAATTGCTGCTTTTAGGATGTTTGTTCAGAGGGCACATGTGATTTGTATAAGATATCCAGTGTCAATATTCTCCTATCAGCATCTAAAACCCCATTATTTAGCAACCTTGTACATATAATGAGTCCTTCATAATATAGTATTTCATTTAGACCTTGCATGCTCTTTCCCCAGATTTGAATCTGTGTTTAGGGGTTAATTCCAGTCTGATAATGAAATGATGTATCAGTTTGTACGCAAATATTCTCTTCTAGGCCCAGTGATTTTATTATAGAAAATAAATTTTTATACTGAAGTTGACTTCATTTATGTGGATTACTCTGGTATACTTCTACATTTCCTAGATATAGTCAGGTTTACTGGCAAAGTCACTGTAATATGGAGGCCATTCCAGACAGAGAGCCAAAGCTCTGCCCATGCAATTGAACCATAGACTATGCATGAACGTAGTTAGCAACCCAAACCCTACACACTCTGGTCAACAATATGCTTGAGTAATCTTGGTATCACCAAAAGAGTATTGACCACAAATTATATGCACTGTGATATAATGCAAGAAGAATTACAATTCCTACCCCTGAAAGATCTTGCCACAGATAAAATTTTACCAGAATTTAATAAATTGTCTAGATTTAGCAACCTCTGCGCTGGAAATTAGGCAGATAGAGGAATAGGTAAAGTAATACTAGGAGAAAACCACAACCAAGATCTAGAATGTGGGAAATCCCCAAATACTATAGATCCTGTTTGCATTCTGATTCCCGGAAACCATGTGCAAAGAGACATTTCAGACATGAAGAAACATTTGAATAGGACTGGATATTAGACGATTCTAAGGAATAATAATTGTTAAGTTTTCTCGGTTGTGACTATGGGACTGGAGTTATATAAAAAAAAGAAAAAAAGTTAAGCACAACCATCACTAGCAACCACATTTTTCCAAACATGAGATTCTGCTATATTATATAATATGTTTGAGATTAACAATATGTTTTTGTTTTTTTTTTGAGACAAGGTCTCACTTTTTAGTTCAGGCTGGCCCGGAGTTCACTATGTAGCCCTGGCTAGCCTCCAACTCACAGCACTCCTCCTGCCTCTGCCTCCCGAATGGTAGGATTACAGGTGTGAGTCACACTCGTGATTGTGGTATGTGGTACTGGGGATCAAACTCGGGACCTTATACTTGCAAAGCAGATGCTGGAACCACTGAGCTAAATCCCTAGTCCTCAATTAGCTACGTCTTTACACTGGGAGAAAACCAGGTATCTCAGTCACCCACATTACCTATATAACACATCTTACAGTTATGAACTGCAATGTGGATACTGATTACCTAATATAGAGATGACAGCAAGAGTTAAATGTTTACAACACCAAATAGTTTGGTAGAATCAAACACCAGCATTTTTTTTTTTTCTGAGACAGGGTCTCGCTTTGTAGTTCAGGCTGGCCCTGAGCTCACTATGTAGCCCAGGCAAGCCGCCGCGAACTCAGCAATCCTCTTGTCTCTGCCTCCCGAGTGCTGGGATGACAGGCGTGAGCCACCAAGCCCGGCATTGTGGTATGGGGCGGCGTTGATTGCTGGTGGGCGTGAGTCTCCACGCCCAGCATTATATGTGGTTTCCGGGGATCGAACTCAGGACCTTGCGCTTGCGAGACAGGCGCCGGAACCACTGAGCTAACCCTCCGGCCCAAACACCAGCATTTTAACATATTCTGTATTAACAGCAACTGGAAAGAAACTGAACATCTGATATGAAGAAGTGAGACCTAGAGCCAAAACACTGTTGAGGATACATGAAGATGCTTCAGCCGAATCATGTCAACGGGCACTGAGAATCCTGGAGACCTGTACCCTAAGATGGGCTATCTGGGGAAAGTGGCACATTTTTTCGCAGGCATCTTTGACAGTAAAAGGGATGTGGCCCAACAGTGAGTCAGTCAATATTTAATGACTCTTCATAACTCCATTTACTTACATTAAGGAATTAGGAATGCTGAATTTTTAAAAAAAACTCTTCTTTCATTGGATTTGTGCCTATGTAACTTTAGAAGCATAAATATGGCCATTTTCATTCTAATTAGGGTTAAAACTACACACAAAAGTCCTCTCAGGTTACAATGTGACTTAGAGCTCAATTCAAGTAACTGGTCTAAAAACATCAAAAGAGAAATAGCTTCTGGGCAGAGGGGAAATTGGAAAACAGGGACATGCTGAGGCTCTGAGTTCTAATCACCAGCACCCCTGTTCAAAGGCATGGGAAAGCACGGTATAACGTGGATTGCTATGCTTTACCAATTTAGGACCATGTTTATTCCTGTTTTCCTAGTATGCTGAAGGCTCTTAGGCATGAATTAACTTGTGGGGTTTTTTTTTTTCTTTTTTGGCAAACAGACAAAATGGTAACATGTCTTTTCTTCCATTTGGCTTAAGTCATTCTTGGGGCTTTCTAAACTAGCAAGTCCTACTCACTACCTGTCACAAGTGAAATATTACTGCAAATTTTAAAAAATGTGGTCAAAGCAAAAAGCAACAGATGTTTAGAGAGGAGAACAGAGCTCTGGTCTTGACTACGCAGAAAAACTGCCTCAATTCCCCTGACTACAATTTCTTGCTTTCATACAGGGTTGTGGCTCCAAAGGAGGCAGAGATTCAAGATGATTTTCACCCATTTTTTTTTTTTCAGGCTCTGGCAAATCCAGCAGCTGTGACCACCTTCCTTCGGTGAAGCTGGGACCCCTCTCAAAGTGTCTTCTCCTTTGAGGTCATCTTCACTACTGTTCAGATATTCCCTGCCTCTCCCTTCCTTTCAGCACTGGCTTCCAGCTTGTACCATAACCGTCTCTGGCCAGCGTAAACCTGGAGAGGATGACACATAACTTCTGGCCTGAAACTTAAAGCTTCGTGTCGGGGTTGCCTTTCCTTCTCCCGTGGGCGGAGTAATATTTAGGGTATATAGTGGACCCTTGACTTACAAACTCAATTGGTCTCCAAGGGTTGGTTGTAACTCAAGTCAGTTGTAAGTCAATATGCCAGGGATCTGGATGTTGACCTGGGTATACACTGTAGATAACAAGAAGCAGATGAATCTTCCATTAACCCAATTAACCCAAACTGTTCATATATATGTCAGGCCAGGAGTAACTTGAGGGTCCACTCTATATTACCCCTGTAGGCTGGGGCCAACAGTGAAGACCTGTGCACCAGCGACCTTTGGGGGACAAACTTAGGAGCAAACGGTACACTTGGCTGCTGCCACTGGAGTTAAGAGGACTTTTGCTTGCCCAGGTGTTTTTTTTTTTAACTATAGCATCACTGAGCCTAAATGGCCTCTGCTCCTTGGTGGTGAGTCAGATTTGGGAGGGTCGTAGGGAGAAGAAATAAGATGACCGGAAAAGACTGTGACAGGATTTTCATGTGCTTGACCATCACCTTCTAGGTGGAAACTGCTTCACAAGGGCCACATTTTGTCCACACTCTGGGAGCTCTGTGGTCTCAGACTTTACCAACCTTTGATGATATATATTTTTTTTTACCTGCTAAGCTGGAAACTATTTTCCAATATATTGAAGATATAATTATTTACATTAAGTAACCCCAATTCCTGGGGGATGTTTATTTCCTCTTCTATGCTTTCTCATCTTGTGATGCAGTTTAACTGCCTTTTAAAGTATCCTTATTAGATTCTGGGTATTTAGGGCCAAGTTGAGGTGTTGAGTTATGAAAACAAAGAAAACACCACAAGAAGGGAAACAACATACTCTGAAATTCTATTAAGTTTTCAGACTTTATCTTTGATACTGTAGCCTGTTAAAAATTACCATCAGTTAACAAGAGGAAAAGGACATTCGGAAATTTTAAGTATACGGTTAGACCAATTTAACCCCACACACCCATTACCCCCAAAACATAGTTTAAGCACTTGTACATATCACTCTTTTCTTCCCACTTAATGCAAAGAATTTCACTGTAGACATGGGTTTATCATTTCACCTTTACATTTCTTATTTGAGGATTTCAAATTTGGCTTAGCACTAAGGAGAATGTTCTATCTTCCAGCAACAAAATTGCTTCTACTTACTAGTAGCTTAGAAGACAAGACTTTGAATCTTAGCACTAAGGAGAATGTTTTATCTTCCAGCAACAAAATTGCTTCTACTTACTAGTAGCTTAGAAGACAAGACTTTGAATGCCACTCATACAACACGTCCAGAGGGGACTCCATTCTTTATTATCTTGATGGTCGGACTGACTCATTTTGTCTGACGGCTTCATGACAGTCAGCTTGGGAAAAAGGAAACACAAGGAATCATACACCACCATCTAAATCTTCACACTGGAGAATGCTTGAAAGCAAGTGTCCAGCACTAACCACCTCCTCCACAAAGAACCAAAGAAAGAGGTGTACCACTGCATTCTGAGGCAAGTAGCCATGGGAAAACACCAGGAATCAGAAAGAGGGAGACTGGAACTTTGTAAAATTCACAGATGAGGGATCACAGCACAGAAAGAAACAAAACATCCCAGATTTTACTATCCCTATTCCATACTCAGGGCAGGGGGAACTTCTCCTTTTCAAGAGTGAGGGGGAGGGCCAGAGCTTTAGCTCAGTGGTTCTGCCTAGCAAGCACAAGGTCCCTGGTTCAATCCCGGGTAACCACATACAACAATACTGGGTATGGTGACTCACGCCCACCAGCAATCAGTACCACATACCCAGCACTAGGGAGGATTGTTGAGTTTGAGGCTTGCCTGGGCTACATAGTGAGCTCAGGGGCTGAACTACAAAGCGAGACCCTGTAACAAACAAACAAATAAAAGTGAGTGGGAAAAAGAATACACCACATTCTTTTGTACAGTGATGCTAGCTCTTGCTAAGTCTCCCAGTCATTACAGGCTTGTAGGCCACTTAATGAGGAGCCTAAAAAATGCACAGCAGGTATGCTTTGGAAAAGGCTTTCACATCATCTTCCAAAGAATGTGGAACTCTCTTGAGAAGAGAGCTTTTACATGAAGATAGCTGCTTTTGGGGTCAGATGCCTCTGCCTATGGCCATTTCTGGGACTCTACAGATATTTCATGGCACTGGCTCACAGGTAGCTGCCTCACAAAGCAAAGTTGGCCCAGCAGAGTGACTGTATCTTAAGCTCCAGAAAGTTGAGGTAACTCAGAGGAGAACAGAGGGTACTGCAGGAAACACACCAAAAGGAAAGCCAGGGTCCAGCTGCTCTCCTAACTCTGGGGTGCATGGCCAAAAGGCCCGAAAGACTCATTCTACCTCCTGGAAATGGAGCCCCAGCTACCTGGGCATCTGCCACCAATAGCACAGAACAGATGAGCACCATGGCTCCTGCTGCACTCAGTTCATGCCATTCCTACATCTGCTTCTTCCAGTGTCAGATCGAGGCCTCCAGTACTGACAAGTCAGAGGACAGGCGCTGCAGGCCCCTCAGCATGGCAGTGACTTCCAGAGCCAGACACCCCTGCAGAGTCAGAGCCCACATGGACAACACCTGAGGAAACTGCTATCGCCCAAAAGCAAGTTGCCAGTCACCAAGGCCACGAGAAGAACGGCCCCCACACAACGAGAGCTCACACCCACTGCTGTCCGCAACACACCTGCTTCAACTATGTGGGTGTCTCCACTCTTGCCAGGCCTGTAGAGACTTTAAAATCTCTGCCACAATACACACTTTGCCCAAAGTCATTAATCACAGTCAAGTAAGCTACGAGACTATACCTTGGTGCTCAGCTGGATAAATCCAACACTGCATAACAAACCAACACCCCAAGACATGTTTCAGGAGAAAACTGCTAAGGAGATTGTCTCATCAAGGGGTAGAACACCTTATCTACCAGATATATACGTCTCAACAAAGGGGACATATAAAAAAGTCAAGGCAATATGACACATTCAGAAAGTCTAATAACTCTCTAACAACACATCTTAAAGAAATCAATATAAAGTGCCTGATAAAGGATGTAAAATGATTATTTTAAAAAGTAGAATGAGTTCCAAAAGAACTCAAATAGTTAAATAGCATTAAGAGGGCAATGTAGGACATGAATGTGAAACTCAGCAAAGAGAGAGAGATTTTGAAAAAAGAACACAACAAATATTAGAAAAGAAGTTCTTAGTGAATCAAACAGAAAACAGTTCAAAGCATTAACAAAAATATCAGACTAGGTAAAGTGGAAGAAAGTCTGAATTTGTAGATGGCACTTTTGAAATGTTCAAGTTGGGGAAAAGGAAAAAGAAAGCACACTGAAGACCTGTGGATGACTTTAAAGGAACAAATATCCCTATTTTCAGAGCATCCAAATGTGAAGAGAAAAAATGTTAATTAAAAAAAAAGCCTAGCCAATGACAAACACAAAAATATCTCTAATCTATGCATAGGAGGCTTATAGGACCCCAAATAAGTGTGACTCATAAAGATTTTCACCACAGCACATTATAATCAGTTTACAAAAGTATAAGACAGAGAGAAACATTAAAATCTACCAGAGAATAGCACCAACTTACATTTCACAGCATCCAAAGAGCAGATCTCTTTCAGGGCAAACATTACAGGACAGGAGTAAATGGAATGATAACAACATACAATTGGTTCTGGAAGAAAATAACTGCTAACTAAAAAGACTGTATTCAATAAAGCCTTCAAAATGATGATGAGACAATGACTCTAAAATAAGCAAAGCCCAAGGGACTTCATGACCGCAGCATCATACTTACAAAAGATATTTAAGGGAGTTCTACGTCCAGAAGCAAAACAAAGCTATCTACACTGGTGAAAGCATGTCAAAGTATTTAAATCCCATAAGGATGGCATACACACAGAAGAGAAATAGATAAGCATCATTATCAGTACAGTAAACTGTCAAACCAAGAAGATTAACAAGAAAGGAGGAGAAGAACAAAGGATATTCAAAACACATAGAAGAAAATTAGCAAAAAGATCAGACTAAGTCGTTATATATCAGTAAAAATTTTGAACATAAGCAGACCAGCTTCTCCCATGAAAATATATAGAGTGAATGAATTAAAAAGACAACTCCAGGGTCTAGAGATTTAGCTCAGTGGTTCTGTTGCCTGCCTAGCAAACTCAAGGTCCCTGGTAACTACATCCAACAATGACAGGTGCAGTGACACACGCCCACCAGCAATTAGTACCACACCCTACAATGCTGGGCATGGTGGCTCACATCTGTAATCCAAGCACTTGGGAGGCCAAGGCAGTAGAAATGCTGAGTTCAAGGTTTGCCTGGGCTACACAATGAGCTCAGGGCCAGTCACAACTACAAAGCGAGACCCTGTCTCAAAACAAACAAACAAAAAAAGCAAAAACACACAAAAAAAACCATACACACTGAAAATGAATGAAAATGACATTCAAAGGGAGTAGCAACCTAATGCAAGTAGGAGTTAACATATATTTGATAATACAGAGTTTAAAACAAGAATTGTAAGAGACAAAGAAAGTCACCATACAATAATCAAGTGTTCAATTCAACTAGATACAGCAATTATAAATCTATGTGTACCTAAAGCTCTCAAATTTATAAAATGAACACTATTAGACTTCCAGGAAGAAAACATCTCCAAATAAAAATACAATGCTTCCATTAGTGGACAATTAATCAGAAAAAAACAAAACACAAACAACAGAAAAGAAAAACAAATAGTATAATTAACATTCTCTTATAGATCAAATGGACTTAGCAGATTCTGAGAGAACAGCTGTAGGACATGACATTCTTTTATCAGTAGATGGAATGTTCTACAGAGTGAACTACATACTAGGTCAAAAAACATATCTTAACAAATTTTTAAAAATCAAAACCATATCCTATATGTTTTCTGATCACAGTGAAATAAAAATATAAATTAACAAATAATAGAAATTTAAAAAATTATACAACTATACAAATGCAAAAAAATGAAGAATTTACTTCTGAATGAAATAGGTTATCAAAGAAACCCCACAAGAATTCAAAATGTCTCAAGACAGATGAAAACAGAAAACAACATACCAAAACTGTTAAGGCTTGTGTTTGTAGATGTTCCCCCAAAGCCTCACGCTTTTCCCGAGGTCGCTACACGTAGTGTGTGACTGACTCATGGTGCGGCTGGCCTGAGGGCACTAGGATCCAGGGAGTGAGTGCGGCCTGCCCTCGCTGGTCTGCTAAAACTAGAGGGGCAGAAAGATGCTTTTAAGGTCTCTCTTGTTGCATTAGCTACCTCTGGCCACCAGGAGCTGTTGGAGCCAGGCAATTATGGACGGAAACTTCTACAAATGATGAACAAAATAAATCCTTCCTCTTTTAACCTTGGATGTCAGATACGTTATCTCAGCAATCAAACAAAAGTAACTAACACAAAACCTTAGGAGAAAAACCTTATACAAAAGCAGCACTAAGACAGAAGTTTATAGGAGCCCCCACATCAAGAAAAAGAAATACTTTAAATAACCTAATGGTGCATCTCAAGGACTGAAAAAAGATCAAACCAAACCCTAAGTTAGAAGGGAAAAAATTCATAACAGGAACAAAACAGATAATAATATGCAACACATATACATATTTTTTCAATGCAACAAATGATTTTTTTAAAAAAACAGAGAACTTTTAGACAGCTAATCTTTTAACTATGGTAACTAGAAAAGACTCAAATAAATAAAATCAGAGATAAAAAGGACATTACAATTGATACCACACAAATATAGAGGATTATGAAAAACTATAAGCATACTGAAAAGCATAGAAAAATGAGTAAATTTCTGAGTGTAAATGAAAAAACTGAACATGAAAACAAAGAATCTGAACAGAAAAATAACAATTGATGAAGTAGCATCAGTAATAAAAGTCTCCAAAAAGAGAAGCCCAAGACAAGAAGGTTTCACTGCTGAATTTTACCGATCTTTTCATGAAGACCTGATGCTAATTCTCAAACTATTCCAAAGAATTGAAAGGACAGGATCCTTCCATTCCCATCCCATAAGCCCAGCATTATCTGGTTACCAAACCCTGACAGGGACACAACAACAGAGAAAACTATAGACTAATCTCTCTGATTGACACAGATGCAAAAATTCATAGGCAAATACAAGCAGATCAGGTTTAACAGCGCAAGAAAAATATTATTCCCATTATCAAAGTGAGTTCATGTCAAGAATGTAAAGTTAGCTGAACATATGAAACTCAGTACATGTAATATTTTGCAGCCAGGGAATGAAGAACAGTATGTGAACATACATAAATCCCATTAGAATGGTAGCTACACAAAAGAAATAGAAAAAAATCAGACATACAGTCAATCATCAAATCACAAGGATGAATAAAAGAGAAAAAAAGGATCAGGAATATTCAAAAACAGATTAAGAATAAACATTATACACAGTAAACATTAAACAATAGACAAGCAAAGCATTCAATAAGATTCAATATGTCTTCACAAGAAAAGCCCTAAACATGTTAAGTATTGTTCCTCCATATAATAAAACTGTGTATGACAAATCTTCAGCCAACATCATACTGAATGGGGAAAAGCTGAAACCATTTCCTGTAACATTAGGAGCAGATAAGTGGGTCCACTCTTATATAATACTGTAAGTTTTAGCCAGAGTGATCAGGCAAGAAAAAGAAGTAAAAACCATTTTAATAGGAAAGATGTCAATTATCCCTGTTAGCAGATGATATGATTTTTCATAACAGCAACCTGAAGACTGCACCAAAGGATTATGAAAACTGTTATATTCAGTGAATGGATGGAGAGATAGGATAGCAGGGTATCAAACCAATGTTGAAAAATTAGTAGCTTATCTGTACAAAGATAATGAATTATTGAAAAGAGATCATGAAAATAATCTTGTTCACAATAACTAGGAAAAAACCTAACTAAGCTAGACATATAGCATACTTAAACTCTACAGTGAAAATCACAGTGTACACATGAACTAAACTGAGGAAGATATTAAAATACAGAAAGACATCCCATGTTTATAGACTTGAAGCCTTAATATCATTAAAATACTACTCAAAACAATCCACGGATTCAATGGAATCTCCATCAAAATGCCAAATGATATTCTTCACAGAACTAAAAAATATAATCACATAATTTGTATAGATGCACAAAAGACCCAGAACAGCCAAAACAATCTTAGGCAAAAAACCAAAAACAAACAAACAAACAAGCCAACAAAACTAAAGGTATAACAATTCCTGATTTTAAGGTATACTACAGCAGCATGGTAACTAAAGTCTATGGGACTAGCATGAAATAACTACAAATACCAATGGCATAGAACAGAGATCCCAGAAATAACACCATGCATTTACAGGAACTCACCCAACTAATTCTCAACAAATATGCATGGGAGAGGGCTGGAGATTTAGCTCAGTGGTTCTGGTGCCTGTCTAGTGAACGCAAATTCTCTGGTTTGATCCCTGGTAACCACATACAACAATACCAGGTGTGGTGACTCACACCCAGCAGCAATCAGTACCACATACCACAGTGCCGGGCCTGGTGGCTCATGCCTATAATCCCAGCATTTGGGAGGCAGAGGCAGGAGGATTGCTGAATTCGAGGCTTGCCTGGGCTACATAGTGAGCTCAGGCCCAGCCTGAACTACAAAGTGAGACTCTGTCTCAAAAAAAAAAAAAAAAAAGCAATGATAATAAGAGAAAGGACAGTCTGGGTTTTGTTTTTTGTTTTTTGGGTTTTTTGTTTGTTTGTTTTTTTGACCAGGGATCAAATTCAGGACTTGGCGCCTGCGGGGCAGGAGTGGCGCCACCAAGCTAAATCCCTGGCCAGGGACAATCTGTTTAACACTTGCTTCTGGGAAAACTGGGTATCACATGCAAAAGATTAAAATGAGACCACCATCTCTCATTTTGTACAAAAATCCACTCAAAATGGATGGATCGTAATGTAGGACCACAAAACTACTAGAAGAAGAGATAGGGGAAATAATTCATGACATTACTATAAGGCAGTGATTTTCCATTAAGACTGTAAAGGCGTAAGAGAAAAAAATGATGACTGACAAACTGAATTACATCAAATTTAAAAACTTATGCATAGTAAAGAAAACAACAAAATGAATAGAAAACCTACAGAATATGAAGTTCGCAACTGTTCGTCTGACAAGAGTTAATATCCAAAATATAGGGCTGCGAGTTTAGCTCAGCAGTGAAGGATTTGTCTAACATGTGAAGACTTGGGTTTAATCAGTAATATAGAATTTTATATATATGTGTGTATGTATGTGTGTGTGTGTGCATGTGTTTGTCTGTGTGTGTACATACACACAAAAGACCAAGTAATCTAATTTAAAAATGGGCAGATGATCTCAAAAGAGAATTCACACATGAAATACAAATAGCCAAAAATACTAAAAATTGCTCAATACCATTAGCTATCATGGAAATGCAAATCCAAACTACAATCAAATCTCATCCCAATTAGAACTGCTATTACAAACATAACAGAAAAAAAATCATGTTAGTGAGGATGTGGTGGAGATGGAGCCCTTATACATGGTTGGTTGGACTGTATAGTAGTAAAGGCTTTATGGGAAACAGCATGGAGTTTCCTCAAGAAACGACCATATGCTTTAGACCTCCTGCTTCTGAGTATGCTTATATTCAAAGGAAATGAAACTTGTACTTAACAGCTACTTATATGCCTCTTTTATTGTAGCACAATTGCATGATGGCTAAATTGTGCAACTGGCCTTGGTGCCAGTCAACAGACGAAATTTCACCATTTACACCAAAATGGATGAACTGGAAGCCACTATATTAAGTGAAACCAACAGGATATGAACAAGTATAGTATAGTCTTTTTCATTTGTGGAAGCTAAAATACATAGACCTGAGAGAAGAAAAGTGGTTACCAGATAGTGAGAGGCTGGGTTGGATGAGTAAAGGTGGGTTAGAATGATCAGTGAATGCTGTATGTATGCACAGAAATATACTGAACTTTGCTTTAACAACTAGTATGTGTTAAGAAGTCAGAAGTTTTAAAAAGCTTCACACTGAAAGTGACACCTAACATTTCCATGTCACTGGCCAAAGCAAGACAACAGGCCTTACCTAACTTCAAAGGTAATGGGAAAATTTAAGACTGTCCTGGGTATGGAGAATTTGAATGTTCACTAATATTTTTAAAATTTCCTGGCCTAGCCATGTTATAGGGTATTTTATCATGATGTAAATAAAAAGTACCTCTTATTGAAAGAAAACATAGCAATTACTGTGGGTATCTCTGGATATTCATGGGTTAGAGTCTTTCAGACAAAAATGTCCAGCTTGCTCTGAAATGCGGTTTTCAGAACAGTTTAGATTCTCAGGTCTTTCTGCCCAGCCTGGAACTGTAACCCCAACTAAGCTGAAAGGCTGCATTTGGTAGGCAGGAAAGAACTTGTCTTCTGCTTGTTTGCAAACAGCCTTACCATTTGCCCAATACAGGTAAGTGAGAGAAATAGGGACATATTATAAATTATCTCATTAAAAATTAAAGCCAGATAAAATTGTATACATTTCATTAAATTACCTTTCTAGGCTTTGCAAATATTCGGAGAGCAGCTAATCTCTCCATTTTAATTAGATTGCTCATCTTTTCCAAAGGCTACTGTCCTCATGTTTTAATATAAAAGACAGTTCCTATTTAAGGGAGAGATCTGGAGAGCTGAGAATTAACATGCACTGTTAACCTTCTCATAAAGCAAATGATTTAACATCAAGTGAAGAAGACCTCCAAGTTTGTGCGACATTTACGATTTTTAAAATAGAATACTAGTAAGTGATACCTTGAATATCTAAGACATAGTTTATCTAAAATTATAATTCCCACCCTCTTAATTTTTCTCTTTAGTAGTTATCATTACTCAACATATTATATATTTTGCTTGTTTTTCCACTATCAACCCAGGCATCTTTCAAAATAAATCTGGCCATCACTTTATCTCCAACACTATATGACTGGCATATATAGTAAGTAGTAGGTGCCCAGTAAATATTTGATAGACTGATGAATGAATCAATGATTTAATACTAAAGCTGTCACATTTAAGGAGAACCTGTTATTTTACCATACCTTTTTTTTTTGAGACAGGGTCTCGCTTTGTAGTTCAGGCTGGCACTGAGCTCACTGTGTAGCCCAGGCAAGCTTCGAACTCAGCAATCCTCCTGTCTCTGCCTCCCGAGTGCTGGGATTACAGGCATGAGCCACCATGCCCGGAACTGTGGTATGCGGTATTGATTGTTGGTGGGTGTGAGTCTCCACGCCCAGCATCGTGTGTGGTTACCGGGGATCGAACTCAGGACCTTGCGCTTGTGAGGCAGGCGCCGGAACCACTAAGCTAACCCTCCAGCCTTTTTTTTTTTTTTCAGACAGAGCTTTGCTTTGTAGTTCAGGCTGGCCCTGAGTTCACTATGTAGCCCAGGGAAGCCTCAGACTAAGCAATCCTCCTGCCCCTGCCTCCCTAGTGCTGGGATTACAGGTGTAAGTCATCTTGCTCAGTATTGTTGTATGTGGTTACCAGGATTCAGCCAGGGACCTTGCGAGTGCTAGGCAGGCGCTGGAACCACTGAGCTAAATCTCCGGCCCCCCCTTACCATACATTTTTGAAGGGCAGTTATCTTGGAATTAACACAAGCAGGTTCTTAATAATTACACAACACAGCATTAAAAACAGCTATTGTACAGGTTAACTTGAGTAGTGGGTAGACAGAGCATATATGAGACACTTACATTATCTGCGTGCTGTAAATGAACCTGGGTGGCACATGGCTTACTTTGCTAGTCTTACTTGCTAGTTTTTCTGAGGCACCTTCTCTACTTCTGTGTCCCTCCGTGAGCGTGGGTAAGGCTGCAACACTTCCCTTCTATTCCATCATTTGGCTGACTCTTGGTTTTTCTCCAGGCCTCATTATAGACAACGTCTAACCAAAATCAGTTTGGAAAATACTTGCTAAATAGACTGAATCTGAAGGTTGAAGATCCAAATCCCTGTACTTTCCTTAAAATTCTTCCCATTCATACATCCTACATGGTAGATCCTGTGAAATCATTTTCAAGTACGTATAATTATATAAATATTTTGGTACCAGGGACTGAACTTGGAACCTTGTGGTTGCGAAGCAGGTGTGGTGCCACTGAGCTAAACCCAGGCCCTTATTTCCAAGTATATTGAGAACCTGACCCTGACTTTGATCTTCATGGCCACTGTCATCACCAGCCAGGGCCATCTCAGTAACTTTCTAACCGTACTTCTCCATTCAGCCATTGTCTTCTATAGCATGTATCTAATTCAACAGCTAAAATGGCTTCTGCTAGGCACCCACCAGTGGCTGGACTGTCCTCCTGGTCCTACAAGGGTGATACCCAGATGTTCCTTATAAAACATCCCCCATCTCTTCTCATGGTTTATCTACTTCTTTTCTCCTTCTCACTCAAATCAACCCATACTCTCCTTCTCACTGCTCCTCTACCCAACCACACACTACCTGGGGGGCCTTAGCCTTCGTTTGTCAGCTCCCCAGGATGTCTTCATCCCCAGGAACCTTCCCAACTAGGTTTCTCATTCCTTTTTGGAGTTCAGAGAAATCTTTCTTGATCATACATGCCCACCTCTCAAGCCAATTCCCCTACTTCCTCGCTCGTTCTTTGTGTTTGCTCTCCCTTACGAGGTCATCTCCGCGTGCCTCAGTATTTTCAGTGCTTTCTACTTTACAGAGAGTATACACTCAACAAATATTTGAGCTGAAGTGTTGAATTGGAATCAATAAATACAGGAAAATATTTTTTCCCTGAAGCTTTGTCCAGCCAGTACACACTAGTATCTGGTGAGTCCCCTAAGGGAGAATCCAGACCACATGAACAGCAATAAAATTCATGCCAAAACTACATGGCATGAAAAAGTTCCCACAAATCTTTAATGAGCTATTAAGAGGAGCCACACTTGAGCCTGTGTTCACTGAGAATCCTTGACATCGTTTAGGGTTTATTAAAATTTTTTACAGTCTCGCAGTCCTCCCAAATGAAGCACTTCTTGGGATGAACAGATGGTTGAGCAGCTTCCTTCGAGAACCTGTGCAGAACTCGCCACGGTAGCCACATGGATCACTCTGGGTCAGATCACTGGTTTCCATTTTAGCCCAAGTCTTTCCTAGCTGTGGGGTTGTTGCATGTTAGATGCTTTGCTTTTTACAAGTTGTAGCTTTCTCATCCATGAAATGGAAATCAAAGTGAAGGGTAACAACACCTGAGGTGACTTGCAGTGACTTAACATGGGGACTAAAGGGATAGGAACTATTACTGTATTATTGCTATTGTTCAACACACTTGTGATGTCCAAATAGCCACAATTCAGTGTTATACTCAATATAACTGTGGGACTACAAGGTTTTCTCTGGGGCTTAAAAATATCTTTATTTAAGGATCTACCTCCCATTCCAGGAAAACTCCCAAACACCTTGAACAGCTAGCTCCTTTGGGGCAAGGAGGGGACAGGGTTTAGCACGCTAGCACCATCACAGACTGTCAATAAATCTCTCTTCACAGAAGGCATTAATGTCAAGAGCAGTTTCAATGAGGCACAATGGAAACTTTTCCCTAAGTCATCAGATTCAGAGAGACTTTACCAAGAAAGAGTCAGAAATCTCAGCATCTAAGCTTTTGGGTACTGCTTTTAAAAAAGATAAGAGAGAAAAGACTCTTCTCCAAGTATGTGATTCCATGGTTTGTGTTCTTATAGGGTCACCAGGAGGTTTGAAATTCCTGGTTTGATGAAGCAGAGATTTGAATCACATTCAGAGAGAAGGGAGAAAAAGAGGAGAGGAAGGGACGGGGAAATTAAAAATTCCTCGAGTACATCATACTTAGCTTGGAGTTTTTAACAGATTCCAATTAAGTCTCCCGTCAGATACAAAATTATCATGATGACCTATAATCTCTTATTGATCCTATCTTTATCAAAGAATCTTTAATTATTTGCTTTTTCCAGTTCCTAAATACCCATTTACATGGACACTTAACTCTTAATTTCAAATTGTTTCCCCCCCATTGAAGTTATTTTGAGTTTACTATAAATTCCCCTGTGGGTTTCAGCAGCATTAGAGAGATCCCTCGTGCATCTGGGCTGGTCTTTTCAAGTGGGAGCACTTTGTAACCCTATTATAAAATTTCACAACTATGATTCTGCTATGTTCGCTGTTAGTATAAATATTATTGACTTTTTTGTGCTGCTCTTGTCTCTTGTGAACATGACGAAGTTATTTATTAAACAAAGTCTTCTGAGACTACGCTTTGGTCATCCCATGGTGGAAATGTGTATTCCTGAGGCAAAATTCTGAAGCCTTTGGAACTATTTATTTATAAAAAGGGCAGAAAGTGACTGGATCTTACTAATATTTTACTCCTCTGGCCAGTAACTAGGTTGGCACAAAGAAGTTCCTTTCTGCAAATGTATTTTAAGTAGTCTGTGGTTTATTTTAACTAACCAACTCTACAGGCATAAAAGGTTAAGTTCAGTGATGGAACACTGACCTGAGGTTAGATTTTTTTTTTTCTTTTTTAAGACAGAGTCTTGCTACCTAGCTTAGGCTGGCCTCAAACTCATAGCAACCCTCCCGCCTCAGCCTCCCAAGTACTGGGATTACAGGCATGAGCCACCACCCCTTCCTGATGTCAGAATTTAAGCAACTCTAATTCTAATTCTAGAATGACTCAAGGAGAAATCTTTGGTCTTCTAGCACATTAAAATTAGATACTTCAGAGATTGGGAACCCACCTTGAAGTTGTAAATGATCAAAGAACCTTTAAAATATGTAGAAGTTACCTTTTCAAGTCAATGTACAGCCAAAACGGCTCTTGCCTGCAGCCAGCCAAAAGCAGCTGAGCAAGAGAGCTGTCTCTCTGTGTATCTTTCTTTCTCAAGTTCTTTTTCTTTTGAAGAGTTTCCTTTAAGAAATTAAATAGGACAAATCCTCAACTTCATTTTTCCCCAGTTCCCTAATTGTGATTCAGAACCACATCTTTGTTTAAGGGTTTATGTAGATAAACCTCAATTTTGTCAATCTCAATTTTAGTCTAAGAAGTAGGATCAACTTCTAATTTTCAATGTTAAATCCTACGCTCAACTTTCTCTTGCAATATTCTTGGGATGACTGAAGCAGGTTATGTGCCCTGCTGAGCCAGACGTCCTCATAAACTTAGTGTGTAGCCTCACAGTACGGGTGCTGGAGTGCGACTGGCATTGCTGAAACAGTGTGTACTCAGCAAATTCAGTTGCTTCATGTTATGGTGGCAAAGGCAGGAGGAGGCCAAGAGGACCCCTCTGCCCCTGAGGTGTGCACCCTGTGTGCCCTTTCGAGGCTGGACTTCTCTTCCAATGGCCCAGGGCTTTTCTGATAAGCCTTTGACTCAAAGGCATTCCATAGGGTTAAATTTTCACGTCTTGTTGGATGAAACTGGCAACTTTTGTCACTAATGGCTCACAGGAGAATGTATAGTAGCCAAAGTAGAAATTCAGATGCCCTGAAGGGCCGAGCAGAATCAAGTGGAAGCTGCAAGAAAACAGAGACCTGGGAGGAACTTGCAAAGCGCACTTGCCTAAAGGCACTCAAATTGAAAAGCAAAGACCAAACTCTTTCATATTGCTGAGAAAAACTGTACAACCCAGCTAACTCGGTTTGTATAGTCACTAGTATGAAACAACAAGGGGGCTTAAACTTATAAAAAAAAAAGTAAAAATTTTAGACCTCGGCCCACAGGTCTGCAGGACAACCAAATCCAACACTCAAGAGCCGGTGAGCAGCCACTTGTCTCAAGGAAGGTACCTTACCGGCTGCTTACCTCGTACAGGCTCTCAGCTTCCAAGAGAAGCTGGACTCAAAGGACTGCCTTTTAATCCAAGCAAACAGACATTTATTAAAATTACTTTTCTGAGAAACATATTTACATGCATTATAAACAAGAACACTTTTAACATTAAAAAAATTTGAACTTTAAAAAATATGTAAAATGTTCAAGAAATGTAAACAGGAATTTTCATCTCGTTTTTTTCCATATGGTTATGTAAGCACCTTAAATATCAACACAGAGCACAGACAAGCCCATTTATATTCATAAGAATTTTCTAAATAAGAACAAATTAATTAAAAAATTGTTTCCAAAATTAAATGTTATGTTTTGGCAGCTAATGTAACACAAGTTATAATCAAAACTGAAGATTACACAGTAGAGTGTCCACACGATTCAAGTTGTTGTTTCCTTAAGAAGTAACTTCACAATGTCTATATTTAACATTTCTAGGTTTCTCTGGCTTTTTATATACGAAGACATGTAATGTAAAGGTAGTTTTGATGACTTTGGCGTGGATAAACGTGGATAAATGTTCAAAAACTCCTTTAATATTTTTTCTTTGTTCTTCCTCAGTGGTTGGCTCTACACAGAAACACACACTTGAGATACCTGATTTGGCTCCTTTCATCAGTGTTAACCTTGCTTACCCCTGGCGGCAGGCAAATTATTTATGTATTTTTTTTTTGCTTTTGAGGCAGGGTCTCGCTTTGTAGTTCAGGCTGGCCCTGAGCTCACTATGGTGCCCAGGCAAGCCACCGCGAACTCAGCAATCCTCCTGTCTCTGCCTCCCGAGTGCTGGGATGACAGGCGGGAGCCACCACGTCCGGCATTGTGGTATGCGGTGTTGGTTGTTGGTGGGCGTGAGTCTCCACGCCCAGCATTAGATGTGGTTACCGGGGATCGGACTCAGGACCTTGCGCTTGTGAGGCAGGCGCCGGAACCACTGAGCTAACCCTCCGGCCCAAATAATTTATTTTTTAAAGAAATATTTGTCTAAGCAGAGTCATTTATTGAATGAGATTTTAAGAAATGAGTAAGTCTGGACATGGAGCTGTGACAGTTACCTGACATCTTAGGGAATTAGTTCTTTTAGAGTTTTGCTATGTGTTCACTTTCTGCATTGTGGTCCAGGTTTCTAGAAGATTTTTTTTTAATGTACTCGTGGAGACAGGACCCAGGGTCTCACGCATGCTGGGCAGCATTCCACCGCTAAGCTGTTCCCCACCTCCAGCCCTCTACCAGAAGGCTGACGTTTAGAACCATGGCTTTTAAACAGAAAATGATAGTTAGTTTTGAATCCAAGAACCTATCTTTTGTAAAATGAAAGAGAATCAGGTGCCTACTTTCACTTTAGTCTCAACTACATTTTTAAACATTTAAGTTTGGGAAAAGAAGCTAAGTCTTTTTCAACCAAAACACAAATTTTAAAGGGTTTATTTGGAATAAAAACACACTTCTTAGTGCAGATGTGAAAAAGTTATGTATGCAGTATTAGTTTCCTAGAGCTGTAACAAATTACCACAAACTGGGTGGTTTAAGACAACAGAATTTATCCTCTCATGGTTCAGGAGGCCAAAGGCTGAAATGAAGATGTCAGCAGGGCTGATTCCTGCTGGCGCCTGGGAGGGAACATTCATTCCTCAGCCCTCTCCTTGCTTCTGGTGGTTTCTGGCAAACCTAGGCAGACAGGGGATTGTAGCTGCATTTCCTCAGTCTTTCCTCCGTCTCCACAGTGCCTCTTCTCTGCACCAGGCACATGCCTGCTCTCCATTAAGGACACATTGTTTACTGGATTTAAGGCCCACTGAGTATAATTCACCTTCACGTGAATGCATTGCATAGTCCCCATCACCTCAGAAGGACATTCACATACACTGGTAATAGTATGAATAGCTGGGACCGGAGCATTTGGGAGGATCGTATGATTCAATCCACTGTAAACGTGAACACATGAGATATTTGTTACCCTAGGACAGCGTGAAATTATGTGAAGTACAAATTTCTTCTCAGATGACCCTAAAGTTATGGGAGAGCTAACCAACTTCAAATCACTGTTTAAAAGGCACCACCTTAACCATAAAAATTTTTCATATCCTACTCTGAAAAACCATGTAACTTTTCTAATTAAAGCTTGGTGTTCCAACACCAAGAATCCATGTTGGCCATTTTATTTTGATTCTAAGTGAACATTCTAATTAGTACTCACCCTCAGTTACTTTTATATCAATACTGTTATAAAGTAAGTGTTCTATCTGGGTTTTATCTCTGCTATAACTTGCATTGTTACCTCACATGCACCTTGCATTATCAATTATTGAAGATACTTCTTAGAATTGGGGCCATGTGTCACTGGAGAAGCATCTGATACGGGGAACTTTTTTATTCTCTTGCCCAGCTGGGTCTCTGTAATTTGTCCATAAACACAATGATATGACAAACTGCTTTAATTTATTCTAGGAGTGTCTAGAATGCCATTATAAAAAGAAGTTGAACTAGAGGAAGAATCCATAGCACGTAACTTATTTTTAAATCGTTTTTTTCTATTTCTTGCAAAAGAGTATGTTCAGCTAAGTAGCACAAGGACCTTCTATCCCCAGGTGATACCCCCTGATGTTCACAGAAAGGCAATATTTCCCTTCTAGACAACATTTTAGATCTTCAAAGTTCCAGATCCACCATGAAATCCAGACTAATTAATTTTACGGTGGTTTTATTTACGTCCGAATATCATGTCCATGTGTATTAGGCTTTCTCATGAGGCTTTTTAATTCACATGAGTATCTGCTAATAATGGCATAAGAGCCTGAGTCTTCCAAAAAATACCAATGCACAGTTTGTACAACACCCTCCAAAGGTGTCCTAGGTGGAGGGGGACCTCTGTGGAAGGGCAGGAACCATGGGATGAGAGCGGACAAAAATGTCTGGGACCTAAGTACTGGTTCAGTCCCCTTGAAACCTTAAAATACATTCCCTCGGTTGCCCTGTTAATGGAGATACATGATCTGTCTGAGGATTTCCTGTCAAACTTTGTTAAGTAAATAAAGGATAGGTGAAATATCAGACCCAGCTAACAAATGAGCCTAAGGCCACCCCTTGAAAGAAGAGAGCCAGCTGTTTACCACACTCGTACGCAACACAGTGAAAATGTATGTTCTTCATCTTTGGGGAATATAATTTGCGAACAGAGGTTGGGAGTTGGCCGTAGAAGAGTTTGTTTTTTTTTTTCCTTTCCTAGGGAGCTGTTTATTGGTCTTGTTGCTGTGTGAGTCGGCCCTGACATAACACAACTGCCCCATGAAGTCTCGCCCCTGGCCCCTAAATGGAACTCGAGCCAGAGTCATGTTGAGTCAAACAGCTGAGTGAATCTGAATGTGGTAAGATCTAATAGAACAGGACCTTTTCGTAGTCTGAGGCTCATAACTGTAGCTATCAGTTCTCAGGTGGGACCCAGGAAATATGAGTGGGTGAGAAAAGCTACTCAGCTCTCTGGTTCTACGGCTTTGGTGAAGATCTCAACAGACCCCAGGATCCCTGTAAAGACTCAATCATTCTGCAGGAAGTGGGTCTCAAGTAAGAGCGAAGTCCCCCAACCCAGGAGTGTTGGGCAGTGGCCTCAGACGCTGTCGCTGTCACAGCTGGGGAAATTGCTACTGGCTTCTGGTGGAAAGAGAAAGGAAAAGCTACCAAACATCCTACACTGCACAGATAGCTACACACAGAAGAGAATTAGTTCAACCTCAAACACCTGTAGAGGCGAGATCGAGAAACCCAGCTTCCCCATGATGATTCTTACCACGGGGCATATTGGCATCACCTGAAATACCAAAAAGTTGTGCAGGGTCAAGCTCGCTGAAATGTGAGCTTGGGCCTTTGCAGATTTACCATCTCCTGGTGATTCTCCCTAAAATTCAAGAGTTCCTGCTAAAGGTAGTCATTAGTTCTGGAAAATGGACATGAACCATTATTCGAACCTTTCTGAGGTGCGTTTTCTCCCATTGTTCTAGATCTCTTGCGCAGCCAAGAAATAAACGCACTAACAATGATTTGTTAATCACAACATTCCTAGTGCAGTACTCGCCACCCGTCTGTGAGCTGCGACGTTGCTACAGGGGCTATGAGAATCCATATGTGCACAAGTATTGCTCATAGAACTGAAAGAAATATTATCTTACACATATAAACAAATGAATATTTTCCAAGATGCATGATCTGATTAATAATGTACACATTCACTTCAAAGCCTTACTCATTGAATGTTTTTAAAAAACAGACGAACACTAATACATTTCTACTGTTTTAGGTGGATACATGAAGTGTTATCGTATTCATTTTGCAAGGGTGTCCCCCCTTGAAGATTATCCTAAGCTCACATTTTCAGGATTTTTTTTTTTTTGAGACAGGGTCTTGCTTTGTAGTTCAGGCTGGCTCTGAGCTCACTATGGAGCCCAGGCAAGCCGCCGCGAACTCAGCAGTCCTCCTGTCTCTGCCTCCTGAGTACTGGGATGACAGGTGTGAGCCACCACGCCTGGCTCACATTTTCAGGATTTTTTGAGTTTTTTAAAATCAAAGCATCAATGCTCCCTGTTTCTGAGATACCAGGTTTTCTACATCTAGTGATTGATTTAGAGCACCAGTTCTCTAAGCTTGATTTCTCAAGTAAGTCACCTGAGAATCTTGTTTTGTGCATGTGATTGGGCTGACCTGGACTTGTGATTCTTCACTGATACTGGGTCCTGGGAAAGGCAGACACGCTTGGTCCCCAGACCACAGTGTCACAATGGCTCAGATGTGATGACAATTTCTGGAAAATCATGTATTCTCAGCACCACACAACTTGAAATGCACACAAGTGTTGAAATGACTGAATCCCAGCAACACAGAACACAAACCAGTCCACTTACGTGAAATAGTGCAACTTTCATTTATCTTGTGTACACATTTTAAAAAGTGCTTCTACATAAACTAATTTTTCAAAAACAGGGTTAGGAGACAATCAGAATACCAGTTAAGTAGAGAACTCAGGAACAACAACTCACATAGAAGGGATCTTCATCTATTTGGACTGCTAACACCAAATACCTTGGACAATTTAATTTATAAAGGACGTAAATAAAATCACTCACGGTTCAGAGCACTGACAAGTCCGAGACTGAGGCGTAGGCAGGTCAGTTTTGGATGGGCACACTAAAGCAAACATGGCACCTTACATCAGCTTCCTTTCTTGGAAGCTGCAAACAGTTCCTCAGGCTTTTATAAGACCCTCCCATTCGGGGGGTGGAGCCACCATGACCTAATCACTTTCCAATGATCTTGTCGCTTAATACTGCCATGTTGAGGGGTAGGAGTTCAGTGTAAGCACACTGGGCAAACTCAGACACTCAGACATAGCTGGTGACCTGGACAGTAGGTCTGCTCTGTATCCCTGGGGTATGCCAGGCACTCCTGAGAGTGAGCCATATTCGTTCTCAATAACCCTGCTGTCACTGTCATGGGGGAAAACCAACAATGTCATGGTGTGAGGTAGGATCACTGAGTCACTGTGAACTTTGGTCCTCTTTTTTAGGCTTCTGACTCCTGATTTCGGCGATAGTTATTCTGTTGTAATACATACACATCAATACACTAGCAATCATGATACCACTTATAAATTCAGGCTGGTCGCTTACATACATATGTAATCATGTGTCTTCTACAATTAACTGGCTTGCTTTTGGGGATACTTGTGGAAGACTGCAGGTGTATAACAGTCTCTGAATGTGAGTTTGTAGATTAGTATCAACTTAACTAGAGCATGCTGGCTCAATAGACAATTCCTTCCCTGGCCAAGATTCTTGCACTGAAACCTAGTTAATAAAAGAATTTAAAGACTCTATGAAAATAAGGAGTGGTGAATTAGAATCCAAATGTTAAGTGTGCATTGACAAACTCTGAAATACTAAACTTGGGGTTCTAAATTACGTCCCCAAGAATCAGAAAGAGAAGAGATCCCAGTTAATGAAAGGCAAGATCTGCTTTGTCCTGCCTGTGTACAGGACATGGAATTTGCATTTCTAGAATGTCTAGGTATTTAAAGATGGAAACCTGGATTTTTTTTGGTTTGAAATTTTGTGATTTTTAAGTATAAGGACTTGAAAATTGAAACCTCTGCATAGAGAAAAATTCAGCAAATGCAGAAGTAGCTTTGGTTTTCAAAACACTGGTTTGCAATCCCAGCCCTACAACACCGGCTCTCAAAGTCTGCTTCTCAGACCAAAGACATTTCTAGCATCTGGGAACTGGTTAGAAATGCAAGTTATCACCCAACCCAACAGCTTTAGGTAAGCCCTCCATGAGATTCAGCTGCAAACTTGCATTTGACACTAGTTGGAGTTTGTTTTCTTTTCTTCTACACTGAGGATTAAATCCAGAGCCTTTATACATCTTCAGTCTTTTTAACTTTTTTTCTTTCTTTCTTTCTTTCTTTTTTTTTTTTTTTTTTTGAGACAGGGTCTCACTTTGTAGTTCAGGCTGGCCCTGAGCTCACTATGTAGCCCAGGCAAGCCTCGATCTCAGCAATCCTCCTGCCTCTGCCTCCTGAGTGCTTTTACCATTTTAAGATAGAGTCTTCCTAAGTCTCCACATTGCTCAGATTGAATTTGGACTTGGGATTTTGCTTTTCTTGGCCTTCCAGAGTAGCGGGCTTAAAGGTATACCTTAGAGCTTTTTTTTTTTCCTCCTCATTCTTTCCTTTCACCCTCTCTCCCTCCCTCTCTTCTTTCCACTTTTCCATACTGTAGATTGAACCCAATGCATCATACATGTTAGCAGTGTACCCTACTACCTCACAGTACCTACTACCTTTTGTAGCTTTTGTTTGTCTTTAACAGAGTTAGAATAGTGCCCAGGCTGGCCTTGAATTTGAAATCCCCATTTCAGTGTCCTCTATGGCTAGGATTACAAGTGTAACTACCTTACCCAACTTGGTTGGAGGTTTTCTAACGTATATGAACACTTCCTTCTTGCTCAGAAATTTCTGACTCAGTTTACTATTCGGTACTAGAATTGCAGGTCTACTTTCAGACTGGAGATATGAGGTATAAGCTCATTCTTGGCCTTTCTAGTTGTTGGCATGAGTCCCTCATGCTCATCACAGTCACTGGGTGGTCGTATTTAAACCTGCTTTCTACCTGCCTCAGTTTCCAGCATGGAAATTTTCTGGCTCCTCCTTTCCTTCCTGGCACTGAGGATTGAACCCAGAGTGGTTCTGGGATCAGATCCCAGAGGACAAAGAGGAAGAGCACTAAAAGGAGACAGTCCTGGATCTGAGACCTTTGGCTAGACTGATGGGCTGCTAAGGGAGATCTCATTCCTGGTCACTCATCCCTGGCCAGTTAGAAGATGCCCTCAGTGTGTACCCAGGGTATCAGAAGAAAAAGCCCCAGGTCAGTTGCGCTGGCCAGCAGAGGGCAGCACGGGTAACAGTTCTTCCTCTGTGAAGGCATCACCAAAGCCATTGCAAATGTTTTAATGGACCACCAATGGTGGTCCTCGCTAAGAAGGAAAGAGGACGCTGAATTCTTGGACACTTTTTTTTTTCTCTATAAGCCTCACTTCTGTTGATTTAAGCAAAGTTATCTTTTCTAGTCTACTGTCCCTTGTCCTCTATTATAAACTTCTAAAAATTGGAGCTAATATGCCAAGCAATTCGGACCTCACCCCCCAACTTGCATTCTGTGCCAGAAATTCAAACTACTGGGAGTTAATTAAGTGGGGACCTCTTGGCCTGTGATGTTCTGTGTGACCCCAAAGTCTATCCTGTGCTTACTGCGCAATAATCCACAACTACTAGGGAGCAATGGCCAAACAGATGCCATGTTTAATTCCCCAGATGGACCATTTCCCTGGCATCTTGGCCATCTGGTCTGGTGTTGGGACACGGAGGGCATCCAGCGCGAGGTGCTGGCAAGGCTTCTTGGCTGGAGCTGCTGATGCAAGTCAGACAATGTGTTCGCTCCCGCTGAGAAGCTAACGTGCTACTAGGGCCTTGTTCTGTGCTGTCCACCAAGCCCAGGCCTTCATTCCTTCTTTATTTGATAACAGTGCCTCAACTTTTCCTAACTACCCCTTCACATTTTACTCCTTTGCCCCATATTTCCCAAGGAAAGTAAGTGAGGCCACTTTACAATGGAGAAACCTGACAAATGCCTCCATCACCCACCGATCAGTGTTCGCATCAGCAGGGAAATCCTATGTCCTCCAGAAGAATGCCCTGAGGAGAACGTGGCATTATGTGCGTGATGTGCGTGCCAGAGCTGAATAGCCTCAATCTAATCATGAGGAGCATTCACATGGAAGGGTATCCTACAAATGTATGGGCCTGTAATCTAAGTATCCAAGCCATGGGAAAAACAACAACAACAACAACAACAACAACAAACAGCCACAAATTGAAGAAGGTGAAAGACAGAAGACAACATATGTAATATATGTTTTGATAATGTTAATTTCCTGATTTTCCTATTTGTGTGGTAGTTATATAAAAAAAGTTCTTGTCTGTGGGAAATACACTGGACAGTATTAGATGTGATCAGGCCTCAAGTCAGAAACTTAATCTTTGTAAGTGTTCTTGCAGCTTTGCTCTAAGTTTGAGATTGGTTCAAAATAAATTCCAAGATAGCTCCCAGAGACAGCATTCTTTTCCATATGCTTTCGGCTGCTGTGTTGGGACTGGTGTCATGCGATTCGAGTCTTCCAGTCCTGTCTTATTTCCTGTGGGTCTGCAGGCTGCTGGTCATCTCATAGTTCTTCCAGGGAGGGCCTCTCCATTCATGTTTCTGGCTCCCTGCTGTCATCCCAAATGTCCCATCTCTCTCCTGCCTGTCACCACCTTATTTGTTAGTCCAACTCGAAGATCAACCTCACTGTCTTGCTCAAGTAGGCCTTCCATCACAGAAGTTTGGCTTCCTTCACCCAGTTTGGGGTCCCACTGTACAAAGGCATCTCTTGCCTATCAACCCTTCATGAGCAGTGTTCACTGTAGATGTTTGTGTATTGTGCTTGGTGTTTAAAACGTTCCTGAAGGCGCTCGTGTGTTCAGAGGTGGGGCTTTCAGAAGGTGACTGGATCATGAGGTCTCTACTTTCATCAATGGATTAATCGACTGATGGATTCGTAAGTTGACTGAAGTCCTGGGAGGTAATGAAAACTGGGGAGCTGGGACCTACTTAGTGGTAAGGGATCATCCGGTGACTGACTGTACGTGGTATTCGGGCTCTGCTTTCTGTCTCTGCAAACAGACTGCTACGAGGTGAGCAGATTTCCTCTCTTACGTCTTTCTGCCAGGATGTTTCTGTCTTGCAGCCACCAGACCAAGGACCCAAACCTTTCTAACTGTGAGCAAAAATAAATCTGTTCACTTTTCAATTGATTTTATCAGGCATTTTCTCACAGGAACGGAAAGCTAAGACACCGTGTAAACAACTTACTCTTCCTTGTAGTACGTGTGCAATAAAGACCTTCCATATGGACTCATGGCTGCCTGATCACATCTTCACTGCTATAAAGTAACCTCTCATAATTCATTTATCTATGAAAAATTCAGTACCCTCTTAATACACAGGATTTTTACTCCTTCCTTCCTGGACTGAAAATGTAAAATACATGGCACTGAAAACTAAAAAGCCAACTTTCTTAAGCCTAAAAAAAACCTCAGTTGGAGCCTCTGAAATATTTTCAAACCTCTTTAGTCTATCTGAGACTTTGCACATCTTTGATTTCACCTTTTCTCGTGCAAACCTCTCAGGCACTTGCCTCATAGAGTGTGTTCATCAAGGACAGAGCTGAGAAGTACTCTTACTCGAGAAAGAGCTCAGCCCACCTGCTTTGTAACTTGATTTTTTAGACCAGTTCTTTGCTACAGGACAGGCAAACATATATACGCCTGCTTGCTTACTATAAAAATTCTGTTCTCTTCAAGATGTCTTAAAGCTAAAGCTCATCTTTTGGAAAAAAAACTGACAGAATGGAGGTGGGGGTAGAAGCAGCACTGTCATCTGAAACACCCATGCACACTTCTTTGAGGGCACTATCACCAAACTGAATGTCCAACTGCATTTCTGCAGATGGAATTTTCCATTTTATGCCTTCACACTATGCTTTGATGTGAAGTCAAAGAAAGTCTCTGGCACTTCCTGTGTGTCTCTCTCTGTTTTTGTGGATGTACTTGCTCAACCCAATTTTGGAAATATGGCCTTCGGTGGCTCATTTTTGTATGATTGGTACATAATGATACTCATCAGTAGCTTATTGCTATGTAATCAAAACTACTCAAGATTTCAATGCTGCACTAATATTAACTTCAACCATTTACTATTTTAATGAAGTGAGTGTTGATATAAACATTTGCATACTTATTTGTCAATACAAACAGATTTGATGTCGAGTAATAAGGTCATTAAAAGTAATCACATATTTACATTTTAATCCCATTTCCCTCCACCCCTTGCTCCTATCCCTCTCCTTCCTACTGTGGCACTAAGTAAATTAACGAGGTAGTGCAGAAACCACAATAGAAGACCGCCATGAGCTTTCCCATTCTAACGCCTGCCACCGTCCCGGGGACCCGCCCGAAGGTACCCGCCGCACAGAGAAGGTCCCTTCTGAAGTCAGGCTCCCGCCAGATGCTTCGGGGCTGCCGAACCGGTCTGTGCTTCATTTCAGGAGAACTGGATGTGGGATCCTTTAATGTACCCAGCGGGTCGCAGTGAAAACAGACGCTGGCCTGAGGGTAAGACTGAGCCACACTGAGCCCTGTTCGGGCTTGTCGCCTTCCGCCCTGCTGCAGCGAGTCAGCGCGAGTCCAGAGGGGTTGACCTGGGAGGAGGCAAACAAGGGAATGCAGGGAGGACAGAGGACGACGGAACCGCTTCCGGAAGCCGAAATGCCAAGTGCCAGACCAAGAAGAAACCAGGGAGCCTGGCTAAAACCATGACCTTACACATCGATGCCTAGAGGCTGTGGAGTTGCCGGGTGATAGAGGCACTCGAAGTCTTCTTCGGAAGTTCTCTCTCTTGGGAAGCATCTTTTTTTTTTTGCTCTTTGAGACAGGGTCTCGCGTTGTAGTTCAGGCTGGCCCTGAGCTCACTATGGTGCCCAGGCAAGCCGCCGCGAACTCAGCAATCCTCCTGCCTCTGCCTCCCGAGTGCTGGATGACAGGCGTGAGCCACCATGCCCAGCTTTTTTTTTAAAGCAAAATATTTATTGGTACATTTTAGATACCAAAGTGATAACATGCAGCAGAGGAAATGTGTACCTGTGCACGACCAATCTTGCCCCTTCCTTTAACGGAACAGTCTTTCGTCACATGAATACAAAGGGACACGGCCACTGTTCAGACACAGGGGGAGTTGTCCAAAGCCACCCGGGACACTCTTTAAATCCTCACTCACACCCATCTCCCTCCTCTTGGGTCTTGTCACCTTCGGACGACCGCAGTGACGGAAGCTCTGGGGTGGAGGGACGGGGCAGACACTGCACCTGCTGCCCCTTCCCATAAGGCTCGGAGCCCAAGGCCAGTACTGCCCCGTGGAGCCCTTGAGCCACTGCGCACCGCATCGGGGCAGAGCAGATCGGTCCTGAAGTTAACTGCTCAGCGGAGCTGTCTTTGAGGTCCTGCTCCCTAAACCCCAGAAACTGTCCTTTTGCTTTTTCCTGCCTGGCCTTTTCTCCTTGTCATATTCCTGGGAATGCCTTCTAATCTATGGCAGAGGGTGGGATTGAGCTGGCTCGGGGGTTCTCGATGCCTAGTCCTCCCGGCCCCAGAACACCGGCAATATCTGGAGACACAGCTTCGATAGTCCCCACTGGTTCTAGCGAGGAGACCAGGGATGTCACTCAGCATCCCACAGAGTACCTAACCCTCCCTCTCCCTGCAAGAGGCCGACCTAACCCAAAGTACTCTGTGCAGTGCTAAGCCTGCAAACCTTAGGTTACTACGTGTGCATTTCCAGTACCATCCTCCTTTCTACACCATAGAAACAAAACTACTTACTTTGACTGCCTCTCTTGTACTGAGCGTCATGGGCCTAAGGGATATACTTCTGATGAGCGAGACTGAAGCAGAAATCTGCTTTCCTGATAAAGGGACAGGAGCAGCTCACCCTGCCTTCTCCCTGCCTTTAACGTAGATGAAACTTGGTGTTTTGGCAGCCATCTTGTGACCATGAAGGAAAAGCCAGTAGAATCACAGGTCCCAGTCCTTACATTGTTTAGTTATTGAAGAAAACCCAATGACCAGACTTTTCAGACTTTTCTCTACTAAAGAAAATTAAACCTCATTTATGTAAATCCCTTTTAGTCAAATACTACTTGCAGCTGAGAGCATTCCAGTGGTACTTTTCCCGTGAATGGTCCCTCTGCTGATGCTAGCAGGAGCCTGCTTTTGTATTTTTGTGAGAAAAGAACTCTACCTGACAGAGCACACTAAATGTGAGCCTTTGTGGCTCATGCACTGCAGCCAGAATGGAGGCTTTTTCTCCCTGATTAGTCATGATGTTGACTGAAATTTTGGCTACATTTACAAGACACAGTGGCCGAGCTTTGCTCCCATTCAGCAATATTCTTGGATCTGTGCTTTGTGATAGCACTGGTGATAAAAATTACTTGTCCCATGGTTTCTGTCTCTTTCCTAGAGGTCAGAAAAATCCTTTAAACTAGAGCACCCTGCATATATATCCAAGGAAGCCCTTTCCATATTGGGGCCACGAAAGAGAGCAGAGGATTTACATGTCTCTTTAGAGTGGCCTCAAGGACTTAACAGCAGGCATTTAGGAAAAGAGGCCTGTGTATTTGGGTGGAGCAGGAAAAGCTGGGAAAGACAGCTCCATCCGTTCATAGCCCCGTTCTGTGCTTTCCTATGAGCACAGGGTGAAGGCAGCGCCAGCAATCATTCCCTGGTTGTGGCTCAGCCATGGCTGGACCTGACTTTCTATTGCTATTTTGGACAGGGAACTCAGAGAAATAGGCTGTTGGGGAGATTCAAGACCCACATTATAGCCCTTGTCCTTGAGGCTAGATGGCTGGATTTTATAGGACAAATACGATTCCTTGAAGGTTCTCAAGGTAGACATCATCCCCACTATGCTGTGGAAGGGCCAATGGCTTAAGCAAGAATTCAGCTCAGAGTCTGAAGGCTGAGTGTGAACCTAAGTCAGCTCCACACCTGGGCCACAGCCGCCTTGCTCTGGTGAGGCTCTGTTGCAGGCAGAGTCTCCTGCAGCTCCTCTCTGCTAGGCCTGGCCTCTGATCCCAATGCATGAGGCTCTGTGGCTTTCTGGGCTGCTGGCTGTGTCTAGGAAGCATAGGGACCCCCAAGTCTGGCTTTGCTTGGTGAAGGGTGGAGCTCTGAGAAGTTCTTAGTAAGTGTTTTCTAAGGCACAAGAAAGGAGTATACTGACCTGGAGAAATCCAGAGGCAATTTTTTTTTTTTGGCCTATGTCACAAAAGCACATGGGCCAGGCAATATACTGTCCTATTTTTCTGTCACCTCAATATAGACTATAGAAAGTCTCCAGGGTCCTCCCTAAGCTGGTAGTCTCACTATCTCCTCTCAGATGCTTCAAATAGAATGTATCCCAGGGACTTCAGGGATATTTACCTGACTTCAAAACAACAGTGCTCCTGGAGGAGATGGACGACAGCTGTTGGCCTCTTCGGTCTGTGCTTTCCAGAGTCATAAACAGCATGTCCCGAGGTTCCGGCCAGCCCCACCGGATATGGACGTGTTCAGAGCTGAACCTGTAAACCTCTCACTTCATCCGCCATACCTTTCTCACCATTGTTTATTTTTCCCTGAGAAAAATGATAGTTTCCTATTTCTTGCCAAGGTTTTTACTTAGAAAGCTGAGTTTTTTTTCCCCCCAAATCATACTTCAGGTTCAAGTATAAAATTAGTTGGAACTCTCATAAAGAAATTTAAAATCAAGTCCAATTTACCAAATGTGCCTTAGACTATTAATTAAATGAAATAATTTTTAATGAAGGCCTTACTAAAGGAGATTGAAATACAAAGAAGGGACAATTTTAGCCAGTAATGTAACAGGAAACATTAGCCCAAATCTTGTCGTTCATTAAGAGGTGAGGCCTAGAGCATTAGAATTCATCCCTGTGCAGGCCCCGCCTCCCCCCACCGTCTGTCTCTCTGTCTCTCTGTCTGTCTCTCTCACTATCTGGGAAGCAGTATACTCTGTGTGTAACCAGGCAGGCTCTGCACTGTACCACCTCACTACAGAAGCAAGACTGCTGAACACATCTAGCAATCCCAAATCTTTGTTTCCTGGGAGACATAATTCACTTTTAATTCTGTGGAAGACCAATAGGTTCTTCATTGTTTGAGGATCACAGAAACTTCTGAGATGAAGAGAACAACTGCAAGTTTTTAGGGAAAAGCATAGGATCTCAAGTCTTTGGATATAACTGAGAGGAGCTTTGGGTCCCCAAACCCCAGCCACGCCCTCCAGTACCCAGGAAAGAGTGTCAGTGTCTGGTGGAAAGATTTGGGATGCCAAATCACAGAGAGAAGCTTGATTGGTGAGCAGGCATTTAAATATTAGGGTTACCAGACTAAGATAACACAACGCATCTGACTCCAGACTGGAAATAGCTCTACTCTGGTGACAAAGAATCTCAATCACAGGAAGTTCCCTCTCTGAGACAGAGACAGGTGGGAAAGCAGTGTTGACCCTGGATGCTCATTTTCTCTGGCCCTGATTTTGGATGTACATTCTTTAAACACTCCTCTTTGAGTCAGGCACATTATTCATTTCAATGTATTAATACCAGGCCTAGAACCCCAGCACTCTAGGAGGCTGAGGCAGGATAATGAGGTAGAGCCTATCCTGGGGAACTCAGAAATTTAAGAAGATCCTATTTCAAAATAAAAATAAAAAACTGGGTTTGACATCTAGTACCATAACAAGTAAACTATATAAATGAATACAAGTTAACATGTAGGGGTTAGGGATATAGCTTAGTAGTATATCACTTGCCTATCCTGTTGGGGCTCTGGGTTTGATACTCAGAATGAAAACAAACAAAAAACCAAACCAAACCAAACCCACATGAAGTTTAATAAATGTGTTAATGCATCTAAGCCTCACCGGCTGAGTGCCATTTGGAGTTTCAGGGAGACCAGACATACTTCTGCTCTGGCTTACTCTGTGCTTATCCTGCCCTGGAGCCTCACAGAATCCTGTCTTATTTCTGTTTTCCAGTTCTCCAAGGAGTGTCCCCTGCTGAGCTTCGTAGTGAGCTCTGTAAGACCATGAGCACAAGAGGAATCGCAGACACTAACGTTTCTTTTGCTTATTTGATGTACTAGGTCCTATAGCAGAGTCTGACGTGTACTGACCCGAACCACCCTTTCCCTCATGGTGCACCGTTATTGTTCCCATATCACAGGGGAGGAAACAGAGGCCTAGCTAGAGCGCTTAATTGTGCAGAGTCACAAAGTAAATGGTAGTATAGGAAATCAAACCCAACTGCTGGCATCTGACTTGTGTACCAGGGTTGGCAAATTTTCTCTGTGAAAGGCCAGGCAGGAAATAGTACAGGCTGTGGGTAATTGGGTCTCTACTAGGACATTTCTGGGCTGTTTTTGTGGGGAAACAGTCAGACAGAATAGCAAGAAGGGCATGGCTTTGGCCTGCAGGCCTTAGTTTACCATCCCCGCTCTCTATCATACTTCTATCCCCATTTTCCACACAACCCAACATAGCCACAACTTGAATGTTATATGCCTTTGAGAACTCAAACTAAGAAAAATGTGTTATAACAAAATATCAGTAAAGTCATACTTGGAAAGTGATTGAATCTCAATTATTCTTATAAGAAATTTTTCTCATTAATTATGTGTTTTGAATTATGTAAGGCTTCAGGAACTTTCCTATGTTTATTTTTCTGGAAAGGCTAGTCTTTTTTTTTTTTTTTTGAGACAGGGTTTCGCTTTGTCGTTCAGGCTGGCCCTGAGCTCATTATGTAGCTCAGGTAAGCCTAGAACTTAGCAATCCTCCTGCCTCTGCCTCCTGAGTGAGTGCTGGGATTACAGGCGTGAGTCACTATGCCTGGTATTGTTGTATGTGGTTCCCAGGGATCAAATCAGGGACCTTGTACTTGGTCGGCAGATGCTGGCACCATTGAGCTAAATCTCTGGCACCTTTTTTTGTCTTTTTAGATTTTTGAGAGAGAGAGAGTCTCCCTATGTAGCTCAGGCTGTCCCTGAACTCACTATGTAGCCTAGACAAGCCTCGAACATGCCTAGGTTTGAGGCAATCTTCCTGCCTCTTCCTCTCAAATGCTGGGATTACAGGCATGTGCCACCACTCCTGGCTGCAAAGGCTAGTCTTGTCTAAGACAGAACACATTGCTAGCATATTAGGAGCAACAGAAGTTCTCCATCTTCCAGGGGTGTCCCTGGTAAGGCAGGACAGTTACCTCTCTATTAAACATCTCTATAGCATGTTCCACCTGGGTAACTACATGTTCATTTATAATAAATACTATTGACACAAATGCTGACACTAGACACCAAGTAGCTAACTGGAAGACTCAGTGCTAATGTTTCCAAATCACACTTTCTCTTGTTTTAGGTGTTTACCTGTTCATTGTGCAGAAGTTGTGCATTTTCTATGTTTGACGGAAGACTGCTGTCTTAAAATCCAATCAGAGATAGGATCACGACAGATGAAAGACATTGTGGTCTTTCCCTCAGGCCTATGTCGCTCACTATAGCTGGAGTGGGAGGCACAGCACCCGGGAAAGGGCAGCTAGGGCTCAGGCTTGGCACCAGCATGGAGACACCGTGGCAGCCTTGTGTCTTTTTAAAGGAATAGGGAAAGTAGGTTGGGTATCCTTGGAACTAGCAAAATAGACCCAAATCATTAAGTACTTAAGTGAGTAAATAAAACATGAGCAGGACAAGCTGGGGAATTTGCTACAGAAAAGCCCTAAATTCACATTAGAAAATCCAATGTTTAAGTTAAAATAGTGAGAATTTGTTTAGGTTAAATTTGTTTAGGTTTCTTCATCTCCTTTTTTCCAGGGCTTAAGAATGGCTGCACTTGGTAGCTAGGTTAATTCCTCTAATTTCTGAAGTGGCCACAGAACATGTCAGAAAACAGAAGCAGAACAAGGAGAGAGATGACCACCGCAGCCCAGCTCTGCGAAGCCCAACCCGGAGCACCACTCTCCACACTTCCCCTGGGTCCCGCTGTTATCCTCACCTTAGAGAGGAAGGAACTGAGACAAGAGTTTGGATTCTCCAGTTTTGTGGGTAGGAAACCACCCAGCATCAGATCCTACAGAGTCAGAAATGGTCAGTGTTTCTCAAACTATTTTCATTGCAGTACATGAAGTTGTACAGGACACATGGGCAGTTTGCTGGTCACAGCCAGAGGTAAACAGCTACGAGAAATTTATCGGGAGCTTGTTTTTCTTACTATACTTCAGATTTTGTTCCCTATTGTACCTGTGTTTTAGTCGCTTTCTTGTTGTTGGAACAAAGCACCTCCTGACTACACCTTAAAGAAAGGAGGAAAGCTTTATCTGAGCTCATGGTTACAACTCTGGACAGGCAACTTCAGGGCAGGAAGGGGGTGGTGGAAAGGTCTGGTGGGCAAAAGCTGCTCATGTTATGCAAATCAGGAAGCTGAGAGAGGAGGGAGGAGTCAGGGGTGGGGGGACATCCTTCCAGGAATCCGCGCCAGGGACCTACTTCTGCCAGGCCTCTCCTCCTAAGAGCATAGCAGTTCTGACACCCTCATGAGCCTCCCCTGTAAACACATGAGGCTTCTGGGGCACACTCCAGATCTAAACCATAGCAACCTGTGTTTAACATGAAAACAAGATTTGACTGGAAGGCACATGAGCTTGTACCATGTTCTACTGTCACCTCTGGTTCTCCCAAAGGCCCACCTGCCTGCCTCTGAGAAAGGCAGGTCAAGCTTCCAGTTCTCAGTAATCAAACTCAAAGACCAGGAGTGTCTTAAGCAATATTCTTATCATGTGAACACAAAGTTAAGTACCTCAATAACTTACTCTTTACTGATTTCATATCTGAGGGAAAAAGTTTCTTAGAGATGAAAAGTTTGTAAATCCAGCTCCCTTGAAAGTACAGCAGGAGACAGGAAGTACACCTGTGTCTGTCTGTCTATCTCTCTTATTCACAGCCATCTGAATTCAATTATGGAGGCCCTACTGTGCTGACCTCACCTATATCCACTCGCTTTCCATCAGCCATACCTATAACACCAGGGTGAGAGCGAGTCCCAGCCTTTTAATACCTCACAATGGGGATTGAATTTCAACACACAAAACCAGAGCAAGTCCCAAAGCGAATAGTCTGAGGTGGTACGATATGGAAACTGTGCTCCCTGGATTTACAATCCAGAGTCCACTTCTCTTGTATCTTCTCCCAGTAGCACTAATTCTTTCATTCAGTGGTAAGCCTGGTAAGCTACTGCTCTCCCCAAACTGGCCTCCAAAAACTGAGTGACAGGAGACTGGTTCACTCCCTCACGGAAATGACAGGCGAGTGAGAGAGCTGGATACTGCAGAGACAGTCACACTGGAGGATGCTGCTTTCTGTGACATGGAGAGGAAGGGTCTTCAAAGTGAGCTCTGAAGGAGACAGATGTGCCACTGGGGTCAAGGAGGAAGCAGGGCAGGGGGACTCTGGGATAAGTGCTAAGAGTGAGCTCTGTAGAAGCAAATGTGGAAAAAATCCTACCACAGAAGGGAGGATTGGTCCTGACATCCCTGTGTGTTGAGATCCCATTCACCTTTGAACCCATTCATTCTACTCATCCTTCAAATAGCCCTTCCTCTCTTTGCTCTTCTCCTAGGCCATTAGAGCAAGAGCAAGGCTGCTGGAATGCTACAGACTTTGCTGCGTCCAAACAGAATTAGTTTCTACAATTAGTGATTAGAGAAAAACTATTCACAGTAAAAGAATTTCCTATATGTATTAATTTAAACCATCAGAGGCTGGTCTCTTGCAAGCCTCAAAGCCAAATAGTAGCTTCTTTTGTTTCTCTTTGTTTTGGCCTTTTTCCCCCCTACAGCAGTGGAAAGCAAGGTTTATTTAAAACAGTAAGGGATGGATGGTGATGATTTTTCTCTCCTTTCTTGCTAATGTCTCTGTGCCCTACTGGTTTTAATATAACCTACTATGTGTGAAGTAGTGGGTGAATTCTATGAAAGAGAAAAATAGGACCAGGGATATCATTCAGGGGCACCAGGCCTTCTTGGCAAGTATAAGATCTTGAGTTTGATCCCTGGTATACAACAACAACAAGAGAAGAAAGAGAGAAAGAGAAAGAAAGAGGGAAAGAAGGAAAGGAAGGAAGGAAGGAAGGAAGGAAGGAAGGAAGGAAGGAAGGAAGGAAGGAAGGAAGGAAGGAAGGAAGGAAAGGAAAACAGACACATTTCCTATTGCATACCATTGTGACCTAATAGGCTTACTTCTTGATAGAGAGGATGGCATGACCAAAGGCCTTGGGGTATAACTCAGGAAGAAGTACAAGGAGCTTGAGAGCCCAGGGGTAGATTCCAGAGCACTAGAGTGGGGAGAGCTCAGGAAGGGCAACAGGCACTAGCAGGGCCACAACCAGCAGGAACTTGCAACCTGATAATGCTCGGGGCAAAGGAAGGCAAGATAGGATCTTAAAAGTGTGTGTGTGTGTGTGTGTGTGTGTGTGTGTGTGTGTGAGTGAGAGAGAGATATGTCTCTGAAAACAATTACCTGACTGATATGTAGAGACAATCCTGAGTAGACACTAGAATGCAAGTGGCTAGAACTGTTCAAACCCCATTTCAACAGTCCACGCAAAAGGCAGGAGTAGTATGAACCAGGATGAAAAACAAAGATAGAGAGAGGTGATGAGTGATTTAGAACAGAGGTAGACAAACTGTAGTCCAAAAGCCTGCACCTGTTTTTTGTAAATAAACTTTTATTGGAACACAGCTATATCTGTGTTATTGGTAGCCTAGGGCTGCTTTTACCTAATGTGGATCCGGAGCCTGCAAAAATATTCACAGACCCTAGTATCCTGCCATGATGGTGCTGAAAAGCATATTTATTCACATGTTGGACTATGTTCCATGAAAAAATATTTAATTTATACTCTTTTCTAACTCTAATTTAATGGAAAAGATAATATCAACACACTGATTGAGTGTGTGTATGTGTGTGTGTGTGTGTAAGAGAGACAGAGACAGAAACAGTGAGTGAGAGTGAGCAAGTATATCTGTACCAATGTGCAATCCTTGAAGGACATGACCTGCTTTGTGGTACTTGGGATCACATGCTGTGCCTCACGCATACCGGGCAAGCACTCTAGCCCTGAGTTGCGCTCCAGCCCACTGCCATTTTAATTTAGCTTACTTTGATTCTCAGCCATAATCTCAGTTTAATAGCCAAAGGGGTAACAGATTAATATTTTTACCTTTTCTCTAATTTGAAAGCTATAAAATCTATATTTTGTTCTTTATGATATCCGATAGCACATGTCAGAAATGAATGTATAAACTGATAGACGATCCTTCTCCTCCAGGCAATTACCAAAGAACAAAAGAGCACTGACATGTTCCTCCTACTGGTAATTGAATGTGACCCTTCCCCCAAATTTATGTATTGGAAACTTAATCCTCAATGCATGATATTGGGAAGTGGGACCTAATGGGAAATGTTTAGTTCAAAGCCTCACCTGCAAGCAGAGAAACCTCCCCCAACCTGCCAACACCTTGATCTTGGCCTGCTAAGTGTCCAGAACTATGTGAGAATAAATTTATTTTCTTTATAAATCACCCAGTCTCATGTATTTTAATATAGCAACACAGGATGGATGGAGAGACCCATACCTACCCGTTAAGCACTCTTTCCTTGACATGGTCCTTCCTGGGCACAGCAAGAGGCCCTCTCAGCATGTAGAAGTTGGGTGGAGATCCAGACGTTTTACTTGCTTGATTTTTACCTTTCATAATCTTTAGTATCTGCATGGTTTGCAATGAACTAGTGGCTAATGATTAGATATCACTGAGCAAAGATTTCCATTCTAATCTTCCTGGGGTCCAGTGTTCAGATATGAAAACAGCTAAAAATGTCTTAAGTGGTTTGCAGCTGTTTTGTGAATATCATCTCTAAACTACCTGTATACTCTGTCATTTCCTCTCTATTCCAGTTTTCTGTAGGGTTTTGATCATGAATGGGTATTGAATTTTGTCAAAGGTTTTTTTCTGTATTTATTGAAATGATCATATGGTTTTTGTCTTTGACTTTGTTAATTTAATGTATTACATTACATAACATTATACTACATTACATGGAGAATTGTTTTCCATGGGAGGTTTACTTTGGCTCATGGTTTCAGAAGCAAATTAAATCCATGGGTGCCTGGATTCAAGACAGAAACATTATGGTGGAAGTATATAATGGAGGGAATCTATTTAACTCATGGAAGTCAGGAAGTAGAGTGAAGAGGAAAAAGTCAAAGAGAAGGGGCTGGGGACCATGAATGACCCACCTCATCCAATTAGGCCTCACTTTCTAATAAGCCTATTGATCTAAGCCCACTTTCTCAGTGGGTCAATTCTTTGAGGAGGTCAGTGTCCTCAAAATCTAATTCTCTGTAGGTCCTACCTCTGAATGTTACTGTATTTGGACCAGTCCCTCAGTACATGAATGTTTGGAAGATACCTCGAATTTAAACCATAACCTGTTACTTGAGATTCCAGCATCATAAAAAGTTATTATAAATTCGATGGATTTTCAACCATTATCATCTCTCTCTGAACTGTGTAGGTTTAAAAAATAAAGATTCTTTTTCTGCAACTATTGCGATGGCCATATGATTTTTGTCCTTGTGTCTGTTAATAAAGTGTATTACATTATTGATTTACATATGGTGAACCATCCTTGTATCACTGGGATGAATCTAACTTGGTCAGAGTGTATGATCTTCTCAATGGTTCTCTGTATTGTGATTTGTTTGTTTGCTTGTTTGGTTTTTTGAGACAGGGTCTCACTTTGTAGTTCAGACTGGCCCTGAGCAGACTATGTAGCCCAGGCAAGCCTCGAATTCAGCAATCCTCCTGCCTCTGCCTCCCAAGTGCTGGGATTACAGGTGGGAGCCACCATGCCTGGCCTCTGTATTCTGTTTGCCCAGTATCTTATTGAGGATTTTTACATCTATGTTCATTAGGAAGCTTGGCCTGTACTTCTCTCTTTTGGTTGGGTTAAGTGTTCAATAAAAACAACACTCATTCATGATCAAAACTCTACAGAAAGTTGGAATAGATGGACTTTATCTCAAACTAATAAAACCTATTTATGAGAAACCTACAGCCAGCATCACCCTTAATTGTTAAAAACTGAAACCTTTCATAATAAGACCAAGAACAAGACAAGGATGTTCACTATCACCACTCCTGTTCAATATTGTGCTGGAAATATTAGCCACAGCAATTAGAAAAGATAAAAACATAAAAGGAATAAAGATAGGAAAAGAAGAAGTTAAACTGGTATTATTTGCTGACGACATGATACTCTATATAGAAGATCCTAAAAACTCAACCAAAAGACCGTTAGACTTAATTTCCAGATTTAGTAGTGTAGCTGGATACATTGTCAACACTCAAAACTCAGTAGCCTTTGTAAACACAACAGACTTATTGAGAGAAAAATTGGGGAGTTAATTCCTTTCACAATAGCATCCAAAAAATAAATAAAATATCTAGGAATCAATCTAATAATGGAGGTGAAAGACCTGTACTCTGAAAACTAGACCATTCTAAAAAGGGAGATTGAAGATAATTTCAGGAAAAGGAAAGACATTCCTTGTTCCTAGGTAGGAAGAACCAATGTCTTCAAAATGGCTATACTCTCACACCTACTATCTAGATTTAATGCAATCCCAATTGAAATTCCAACAGCATATTTCATAGAGCTAGAGAAAATAATTCAAAAAAATCATCTGGAACCAGAAGAGATCTAGAATAACAAAAGTAATTCTAGGCAACAAGGACATGGCAAAGGCTATCACAACTCCCAATTTGAAACTATACCACAAAGCTACTATGATGCAAATAGCATGGTACTGGCAAAGAAACAGACCTGAGGATCAGTGGGACAGACTAGAAGATCCAGAAACAACTGTGGATATACTAAGCCACTTCATCTTCAACAAAGGAACCAAACATCCTCAATGGAGGAAAGATATCCTTTTTAACAAATAGTATTGGAAAAACTGGGTTTAAACCTGCTAAAGACTAAAGCTATATCTATCTCTTTCACCACCTACTAAACTAAAAGCAAAGTAGAGTAGAGACCTAAATATTAAAACAGAAGCACTAAACCTGTTGGAAGATAGGTTAGGTAGAACTCTTGGAGACATTGGCATGAGGAAAAACTTTATGAACAAAACCTCAGCAGCATGGGAACTAGCAGAAGGAATCAACAACTAGGATCTCATCTTATTAAAAAGCTTCTGCATAGCAAGATAAACCATCAGCAGAGTGCAAAGACAACCAACAGTATGGGAAAATAATTTACCAGCTGTTTCTCAGACAAAGAGCTACTATGTTCTATAAAGAACTTTTAAAAAATCAGCTCTCCCAAATTTAAAGACCCAATTAAAAAATGGGGATCTGAAATGAACAGACACTTTTTCAGAGAAAAAAGTAAAAGTAGCTAAGAAGCATAGAAAGAAATGCTCAACATCACTGGTCATTCAAGGGATGCAGATGAAATCAACACTGAGATTCTATCTCAGTCCACAAAGAATGGCTGCTATCACAAAACCAACCATCAGCAAATGCTGGTGGTGCTGTGGAGAGAAAGGAACCTTTCTCCACTGTTTGTGTGATTGTAGACTGGTGCAACCACTGTGGAGATCAGTGTGGAGATTCCTAAAAAAAAAAACAACTAGGATTAGAGGCTCCATTCGGCCCTGCTATTTCTCTGCTAGATTTATACATGAAAGAATTAAAAGATTCATATCACATTTATCATAGCACATGATAAATGTGCACTCATATGTATAGCAGCTCAGTTTGTGACAGGTAAATCTTGGAAACAGCCCAAATGCCCATCTACTAGAGACTGGGAATTTCTCTTTGAAGTTCATCCATGGTGATCTTTGCTGAATGTTTTCAGGAAGGAGATGCAATGAGAAGATCATTATTGTCATGTGAAAGAAAAGCTAAGTGAGCCATTTTTCAAAGAAGGGAGAGAAGGAATAGAAATACAGAGAAGCAAGAAGAAGGAGAAATATAGAGTCTGAGAAATTGTTTCAGATCATTCTGGAATAGCTGAGCAGACCCCGTGTAGTCTGAAAGTTGTTTTAAGGAGGCAGAAGTACCAGCTGCACAGAGGAAGACAGGGTAACTTGCAGACAGAGCTGAAGGGATGTGCCTTGGAGCCAAGGAATGCCACCAACCCCTCCAAAGTAGAAGCAGGGACGGGTTCTCCCAGGGAACTTCCAGAAAGAACCAGCCCTATGGATGCCTCGACTTTTGCCTGTTAAGACTCATTTCAGATTTCTGACCACCAGATCTATAAGATGATAGGTTTGTGTTTTTAAAAGCAATTTGTCCCATCAGAAATAAGGAAAGGATGTATTTTGCAATATAAGTCTTAAGTCTTTTTGGGAGGATATCTAGAAGAGAAATAGCTGGCTCAAGTGGAATTTCTAGTTGTACTCTTTTGAGGAATCTTTATACTGATTCCCATAACGGTTATACTAGTTTATATTCCCACCAACAGTGAGAAATAGCTTATGAATGACTTTTAAATTGATTATATGCTGAAAATAACACTGTCTAGGTGAGGGTAAATGAAATATGTAAAGTTAATTTCATCCATTCCTTTTTTTTTTTTTTTTGCCTTTTTGGAAATTGGAAATGAGAGACATCTAAAAATTATATATAGAAAAATTTTAAATCACAAAATATTTTTACTGAGAAGTTCTCATGTCTCTGGCTCTGGATTTATTCCTTCTGCTTATAAAACTATGCCCCTGGGTTTTGTAGGACTCAGAGCTCCAGCCACAGTCCATTCATTCAGGTTTCAGTCTAGCCAAAGGAGCTTCCACCGGGAGCAGGGATTCCACTGAAGGAAGTGAAGAAATTTTTGCCCTTAATTTTGGTCTGGTTTTGAAGTTCTACTCAAATATAATTATGATAGCAAATGATCAGGGTAAAGAGGATAATAATGGCTGTTTTTTCTTTCTCTCAGGGTTTGCAATCACTGCTTACTTTCCTGAATGGCCATGAGTTTGCTTGGAAAGGTATTCCTCCTGACTGCTTGGAGCAGTAATTTTGACAGAAGGACCAAATTTTGGAAGGAAACAAACAGCACCTGACACTATCAACTCAATGTGCAGCAACTCAAACTTCTCCTTTGGTCCTTACTGAGACTGCTGGTTTCTTTTTATTAGTGCACTTTGCTGTTGCTATTTACACAGCTGTTAATAGCTCATTTTTTTCTTCTTGTTATTTTTGTTTTCTCCAGTTCTGTTTGTCTGGGCAAATTTGGATGCTGACAGTGTATGTACAGCCCAGGATTTAAATGTAGCGTTGTCAGTTATTAAAAGCTACAGCATTAACAGCTCATCCTCTTAAGACGGAGTGTGGAGTGTTCTTGGTACTTTTTCCTTTTTTTTTTTTTTTAAATAGGACTTGAATGACACAAGCGACATAAGCAACTTTATGTTACTAGTCAAAGGTAGATCTCTTTTCTTCTATGCATTTAATTTGAAGATAAAGTAGATTGCAGAGATAAGTTTTCCTTTGTGATCATATCTTTAATTATGGAGGGAAATTCTTTTTCCAATTTACATATTTTCCATTTTCTGTACTGTGTTTTAAAATCTCCCTGTCTTTTCTTTCTCACTGTCACTGTCCATGAAATACAGCAGGCAGAAGTGGTCGGGAATGGTCATGGTGTTCGGATGCCAGCCCTGACCTACGCGGCCAACGTAGATTGACATCTCTGCAGTGATAAACAGTACTATTTTATTCTAAGTTTGACAAGCGACTCAGTTTCATCTACAAAACAATAAATAGCCAGGTAGTCAGGAAATTTTCCTGTCTCATTTCTTTTTTTGGGGTTTGGACAGTTGTGTTTTATAAGAAGAGATAAAAGTAATGAGGGCCAGAGTTTCTGAAGAGGTGTCTACATAGCCCCAGCTAAGAGATCCAGCAAACAGTACATTAGTTTGGACTGTGTGGAGAAGGACCCTGAGCGACTACCAACACAGATTACAGAACTGTGACTATCCACTGACTTTGAACACTTTCTCCTGTGTTATATCTTCCAGGAAGTATATGGTCGTGTGTATGTGTGTGTGTGTGTGTGTGTGTATTTTGTTTTTAATTGAATTCTTTATTGATACATTTTATAGACAACTCATGATCACACTCAACACTGGGGAATTTGTACTAGTATATAACATGAGTTAATTCTCATTTTTACCCATATCCCTACCCACCCTACAACTCCCCACCCTCTATATACATGTGCTTTCTTTTTCTTTTTAAATCATATTTATTCTTTCCTGTCATTACATTCCCCTATCACTTTCCCTTTGAATATTTCCTATTTCACAAAACCTATCACACATTTTAGAACTCATTTACATCTACAGGTTCTCATACCAGAGAAAAGATATGGTATTTACACATCTGTGACCTATTTATTTCACTCTGAGTGTGTCCTCAGGGTACGACCATTTGCACATAGATGATTCAAACTTTTCGTTCTTTATGGTATAGCATATATTTGGATGAGAATTCCACTGTGACAGACAGTCCACATAGAGTAATTAAAGATTTCATTTTATTCAGACCGTCTTACTAAGGATGCAGTCATGAATGAGGAACATCTCAGAGGAAAGAGAAGGGTCTGGGGCTCTGTAGGACAGAGGACCGAGAGGCATGAAGGACAGAGAAGAGGGTCTTCTCTGAGTCACTGAGGAACGTAGCTTAGTTCAGACTTTGTGGGAGCAGAACGGCTCTCGGTGGTCAGTTGTTTCTCAGAACACAAAGGGCAGCAGGGATTTCCCAACCACTGGTGCTAAGAGCAGCAGTTCAGGCAGAGTTTAGCCTTGTCTTTCACCTCCTCTTGTTTAGTTTCTAATTTGTTCCTTGACAACTCAGAGGTGATAACCATCCAAGTGGGACAAAGTAGGCTGTATGAAAGCATCTTGGGCCAGAGATTTAGCTCAGTGGTTCTGGGGCCTGCCTAGTAAGTGCAAGGTCCCTGGTTCGATCCCCGGTAACCACATACAACAGTACCATGAGCAATCAGTACTGCATACCACAGTGCCAGGTGTGGTGGCTCACGGCTGTCATCCCAGCACTTAGGAGGCAGAGGCAGGAGGACTGCTAAGTTTGAGTCTTGCCTGGGCTACACAGTGAGCGCAGGGCCAGCCTGAACTACAAAGCAAGACCCTGTCTCAAAAAAAGAAAAAAAGAAAAAAAAAAAAGACAGAATCTATTCAGAATTCTTGTTTGTGTTCCTCCAAAACCAGTTACACTGTTTGTTGCAGCACGGTGACAAAGGTCAGTTGTTTCAAGGCCCTGGCAATCGCCATCTTAAAAGGATGTCTAAAATGAAAAAAGGGAACTATTTTGATAAAAAACTATATTCTGGTAAAGATTCAAGAACTAAACCTAGGAGAGTTAGTTCAGGGGATTTCTCTGTGGGAGAAAATTTTCTGATTACACAGTTATCATTTCTTTTCTTTCTCACTTTTAATTTAACCTAATGTAATATTTATTTTGAGACAAAGTCTCACCGTTGCCCAAGCTTACCTGAAACCCTTGGCCTGAAGAGATCCTCTGGTCTCAGCCTCCTGAAGATCTAAGAGTACAGACTCATGTGAGCACACCTACCAGCTACAATTCCAATTGATCTGTGGTGTTGACGCTTGGGGTGATAGAGTCCACATTATTAGTTACCCTTCATCTAAATGCACACAGGATTGGACTTTCTTAGTGGTTCAGACAGCGGCTTGGCTGGGGGAAGTTTTGTCCTTTGAGGTTTAGTTCTTGGACTTCAGATTTTGGAGAGATGTGCCAGCTGCAGCTTAGAGTGACAGGGGTCTGGTCGTCAGTTTTAGTTTGTGGTGATGCCAAGGATGGCAAGAGGGAGGACAATTGGAAACATTAGTTTAGAGGATTATAGCCAGACACTTGGGGGAGAAATCTGTAAGAAATGAAAATTTTGTAAGGACTGACAATTTGAGCAAGACAAAAAGATCTTATCTAATTTCCAGGTAGGTTCCAACAGAAATAAGATTTTTATAAGCCATTAATTCATTTATAGAAAACCTGTATAGTCAGACCATAAAACCAAAATCAGTGTCTGAAATCCAGTGAGGACTCAAAATGAATAAATCACATGTGTGTTTTACTGCCTAGGAACAAGAGTCCAAAGTTCAGGGTCAGGAGCTGGATTCACTCAGGAGTTTCTAGACCACCGAGCAGTAAGGCAGCACAAAATGCTCCTGGAAGTGTGGTTCCCTGTATGGAATAAGCAAGACCTGAGGGTGAGGTCCAGCCCTGTTGAGTCACAGCAACATGCAGGGCAGGTGAAATACGAAGGCTGAACTGATCGTAGGCATAGGGTAGAATTCTTACTGGAGGTAGAGTTCTTATTTGACAGTGTCTTCTCAGATAACAGGAAGAGAGCTTAAAGTTTCACAGAGGCAGACAAGAGAAAGTCTTCTGAAAGTCAAGAGAAAGGAGAAAGACAGATCATCACCCAGTCATCCAAGACGGGTGCTTCTCAGAATAGCCTACAGTAGTGTGGTCCTTCGTAGTTAGCCGCTTCTCAGGAGAGAAAGAGTGAGGGAGACAGAGAGACAGGGGCAGTTAGAAATAGAGAGAGAAAGGGATATTAACTATCATCTCTGCTTTAGAGAACTCACACTATGATCAAATTTAACATTGTCTCTATTTCCCAAATAGCTTCTTCGACATTGTATTGATTGACAGGGAGTTTGACAAATATCCAGTAACCCAACAGTGTGTGGTTGTCTATACCTCTTCCTGGGTAGCTTTCACCACTGGACCGGTACTTGACCTTCTCTATCTCCTACTTCTCAATCGGACTCTTTCTTACTGACGAACCTAGATCTTGAAATCCCTTTAGTTAAGGAAGCGATAAATTCTAGCTGGAATATGCTGGAACATTTGTGTTTTAAAATTAATTTCTTTTTTCAGGAATTTGCAACTAATATTAGTCCTACCATTGGGAAAATATAGAATATTGTATCATAAAAGCACCACCAATCTGATGTTGAAAATACACAGTTTCGTTAGAAAACTATGATTAATCTTTTTTTAAAAAAGACTGACTTGAACTTTATAAAGAGTTAGGAACTGGACAGAAATTGCTAGCAAAATGTCAGCAATTTGGATTAATTAGCAAGAGGGTAATCTACAATTAAAGGAAATTCTGAATTAGAGAATATAGTATTTAAAAAGAAACTCCACTTTATTACTTTCTATCACATTCTGTAACTCAAATTCACTAAGGGAACCTGCCTAGATCATCTTAGGAGACCTACTTTAATAAGAATTACTTATAATTAGCATAACAATTTCACATGCAAATGGTACTTTTAAAGCACTTTAAATTTATTCTTAAGTACTTTATACATTCCCATTTGCCTTCTTATTTACACCTTTAATTTGAGCTTTCTATGAAGAATGACTTCACTAATGAAGAGTCAACTTTGAGTCAGCTCTACTAACCGAACTGGCTAACCCAAATCAGTGAGAGTTTTCACTTCGCATATGCTAAACTGTACTATATATAACAAAAATACTGCTTCCTAGTGATATACTAATGTACTAAAACTCTACTCATACTTAAATTTTGTAGCGTTTACATATACATGATTTATCATAGGCTGGGAAAGAAACAAATTATTGGGAGTAATTGCATGTGAAAGGCTTTAAAATTCATACTGTGATTGTGTGCATTACAAACTGTATATCTATATCTGGGACTTTTAAAGGAATAGTTTTGAAGACTATTTTCAGAAAATACTTTTTCAGTGCCCCAAATTTTAGTTCATATGTGAAATCAGTAGGAGAAAAACTGTAACCAACAGTGTGCTACTAGGCCTTTAAAACAAATATAAACTAAGAAGGAAAAAAAAAACCCTGTATTTTTTCCCAACTTTACATTTAAAGGTTAAAAGAATATGCAAAATAGCTTCTAGTTATAGCTACCTGGGACACTGTATCTTTAATTTAACTCTCAGAGAAAAAACTTTGGACTGCTTTGAATTTTTACCATTTTTTTTTTTCTCTTGGCAAGCAGCATGGGCCACGGCTTTAAAATCTGATTCTTTATCTACCTTTTGCAGTTTCCAACATCTCCCATTTATCTCTAGGGACTTGCAGGCTGTGTTTACATTATGCCAAAGAGCTGAAGCAAAAGCGAAATTCCAATTCATCACCCAGATGTTTCCAAACTCCATGCAGCCATATTTGGAATTGTATATATAAAATATCCCTATAATTTATTAATTTTTCTTCTCCACCTGGATGTTTTGGCACTGGGTCACTTTCTGTCTGGCCATCGCTAGAAATTTCATTTTAAGGCCTAGAGTAGGCGTTCTTTGCTAATCAGTCTGCTTTCAACTGGATGAGTAGCCAGGCTGGTGTAGGTGTCCCCAAATGTCCAGTCAGTAGAAGAGGGCACTTCCGCAGAATCCCAGTGACCCAAGCACTGACATACACGATGGTAACTTAACCAGTCCCCAAAGCTAGCATGCCTTCTAGTACTTTAAGAAAAAAACAACAACAAAATGTATATGCGCATTTGTGTATCTATATGTAGATATATACATATATAATATACACATATATGTATATTACCTATATCGATATATCTCATGTATATGTACTTTTGTTACCAGAATAATAACCATAAAGTTATAACTGAGCAGGTACAGAATCTCTGGGGTGGAAGTTAGATAAAATTTTAGCCTGCTATTTTCTTTCCTCATATGAGCGAACAGGCTATGAAGGGTCAGATGTCTCATCTGGGGTCATGACGTAGACCATGAGCCCAACTCAGACCAGACTCAAGGTCTAGAGCTCTGCACTCAGTGTCTGTACCAGGATTTCATTTCTTTATGTTGCCGCCGGGAAAACCTATTAGGTTGAGTAAGGCTTTTATTGCTTTATATACCAAATTATGTTAGTATAATTCTCATATTGAAATAGGCTTTGAAAGTTTTCATTTTGTTTAAATTATACAAAAACTGACATTTTCCTAGCTGGATCCAATCATGCCTTCAGATCAGCACAGGCAGTCTACACTGGTGTCATGTTGGAGCTGATCGGGACCTCAGTTTCCCCCAGTGGTAAAGAAGAAGTCAAAGGATGGCAGTGGGTAAGCCAGACGTGTCGAAAGCCCTACACTAGGTCTGGGGCACAGCAAAGAGCCACAGCAAAATGAGTGGTTTTCAAGATGACCCCAAAGTCCCACAAGGCAAGGAAGGTGATTTCCCGGAAGTGCGAGGTGGAGGACCACCGTGGGCCATCAACCTCTCACGGTGGAAAACTGCAGTGACTTGTGGCAATGGAGTCGCATTGCAAAGCCTGGCTGAACAATGTGCCTCATGCAGTGGACATCAATCAGCTTGGGAGTCAGAGCAGAAACTGCTATGAGTTTGCAGGACCCCAACGAAATATAAACTCCACCGAGATATGAAACAGATTTGACAATGCCAGGGAAGGGGGATGAGGAGAAAAGGAACAGGGCCAGGGACTTTCACATACAGAGCTAATAATTCACTGTATCACTGATAGACCTTGAGAGGTTCAAAAACGGCCAGGTCTGATGGAGCGTACCTTATTCCAGACATTAGGGAGCTGAGGTGCAAAGACCACTTGAGCCTGGGGGTTCCAAGCCAGCTTGGATAACACAGTGAGGCCTCATCTTAGAAATTGATAAGTTAATTAAAAAGAAACCAAAGGTCAATCAACCAATTAAAAAGGCCTCCTTCAAAAACCCAAATCCAAATCAAAACAAACAACAAAGCCCCTCCCCAACCCTAAAAACCAATGCTGTGAGCAACTTAATCTAAGCAATTCCCTGAAACTTTTTTTTTTTTTTTTGAGACAGGGTCTCGCTTTGTAGTTCAGGCTGGCCCTGAGCTCACTGTGTAGCCCAGGTAAGCCTCGAACTCAGCAATCCTCCTTTCTCTGCCTCCCAAGTGCTGGGATGACAGGTGTGAGCCACCACACCCGGCCCTGTGGTATGTGGTATTGATTGCTGGTGGGTGTGAGTCACCATGCCCAGCATTGTATGTGGTTACTGGGATTGAACTCAGGACCTTGCACTTGCAAGGTGGGTGCTGAAACCACTGAACTAAATCTCCAGCCCTCCCTGAAACTTTAAAAAATTTTTTTAACCTTATTGGTACATTGTATATACACATCATGACCACACTCAATATTGGGAATTTGTACTAGTATATGATACAATTTAATTCTCATTTTTCCCCTCCCTGAAACTTTTGTTCAGGAATATAAATATGTTCCCAAGCATTGATGATGGTTTTGGTTGGAGCCCAGAGAACCCATGGCAGATTCCCCTAATCACTGAGCCCTCAGCTTGTTTACCAACCATCTCAGTACATCGTCCTAGATAGCACTACAGGCTTTGATCAAGAAATTTAAAAAATAAAAGTCTCGGACTGGGGATATAGTTCAGTGGTTGAGTTCTTTCTTGGCATATGCCAAGAAAAGAATCTCTCTTAGGTGAAGTGATTAAGGTCGTTCAGGATTCAGGGCTGAGGTTATTTTTTGTTAAAAGATCTCACTCATCTTATGAACTTAGGTGGAAGATGCTTACCATTTGGAAAGAGTATGTCTTGAGATCACAGAAAATATACTTTTAGTTAAAAATAGCAGTCAAAGGCCAACTGACAAAAATTAAGGGACTTCCTTGCAGCTATAGAAAAACATTGTTGTATTTACATAAGACAAAGCACAGAGAGAAAATACAGTGATATTAAGACATTCATCTATGAATCAGGTGATATACTTTTAAATTCCATCCTTGCCAGGCACAAAACTCTATTTCACATCTGGATTATTCCATCTCTTGCATGTAACAAGTCACCAGGAAATTGCAGCCTCTCTTTCCTAAACACGATGGAGCTGGGCACCTGCATGGGGCCTCACGAGGAAACTGGCAAGGTGTCAGCTAGAGCTGGATCTCCTCTGGAGGATGGGCTAAGGAAGGGCTTGTTTTCTTGCTCAGGGAATTGCTGGTGGCTTCCATTCCTTGCAGGTGGAGAAGCTCTATGTTTCTTGCCATGTGGGTTATTGACTTTAAGGGCAGTATATTTCTTACAGCTAGCAAAGAGAGAAAGACATTAGAGCAAGATCACATGACAGTCTTATGCAGCCATGACCTGAAGCATGCAACCTGTCATGTTTGCTAATCCTGTTGGCTAAAGGCAAGGCGCATCCCTGACCATGTTGAACATGTTGAAGGGGAGAGGATGGAAAGGGTGACTCCTGGGGTGTGGAGTGATGGGGCCACCTGAACACTGCCCATCACAGTATCTCTTCCCAGTGATAAATGACAAATGTTACGGTACATTGGTTTGTCTCTTGAATAGTCAAAACTGTCAGTTTCAATTCTAAAAAAACAAAAGCCTTTTTGTTGCCTAATTCTAAGAGTTTCTGTCTTATGGAATCAATCAACAAACATTTTGAACAACTACTAAATGGCAGGCCAGCTCTCCTGACACATTTGTGAGCATGCCCTTGGCACTTGAACTTGCTTAGTCTCCTTCTAGGAACTGCGGCAAAGGGAGATACTTCTACCAACTGCTTTTAATGACTTTCATATCCCTTGTTATATGATGAGGAAATGGCACAAAAGGCTAGGATGCCTTATTTGCTTTTGTTTTTGACATAGGGTCTCGATTTGTAGTTCAGGTTGGCCCTGAACTCATGTAGCCGAGGCTAGGCTCGAACTCACATCAATCCTCCTGCCTCTGCCTCCCGAGTGCTGGGATTATAGGTGTGAGCCACCACATCCTGCATTGTGATATGCGGTACCAGGGATTGAATTTAGGACCTTGTGGATGCCAGGCAGATGCCAGAACCACTGAGCTAAATCCCCAGTTTGGAAGTTTGTTTTTAATAGTGCATTTTTCATTGATGTGAAAGCTGACATTAGTATACGAAGAAAGCAGCTCGGGGACTCAGTTTTCTCAAAATGTATTCCAGTCCCTGGGATAGCTGAGAGGTACAAATTGGGATAGTGGGTTATGGCACAGAGAATAAGATCAATGGGAGGAGGATATGTGTAGAAGTTGAGGGAAGATGGAATGAGACAGATCTAGTTCATGATTGGATAAGGAATATCATGCCTGTACTTTCCTTGAAACCTGTTAATAATAAGATGAACTTGGCCCACCTGTCTTTTAGATATGCAGGCATGACAAAGAGTTCATTGTCCTAACTTCCCCACATGAACAAAGATGCATACTCTCACCCCCCAGGGGATAAATCTGATTTAATGGATGTAGATATAAGTTTTGCCTAGATGGTTCTAGAACATTCTTCACATTAGAGAAAACTCAGCCTGATATGGAACATTTTAATGTTCTCTCAGTCTAGCTCAGACTCTTTGGGAGAGACACTCAGAGCAGAGGGAAGGTACCTTGTTTACATTTGTCTCCTGCCCTTGCCTTTGAACACAGTACTTGCTATTATGTTAGCATGCTGCAAATTTGTTGGTAGTTCCGCCAAAATAAATGAGAGGGGGCCTTCCTATCTCCGTACTGGGGATTTATGTAGGCAATCCATATTAGCATTAATGGATGTTAGACGAGTAAAACCCAGCCCTTCAACATGATAATACATAATACACCCCTTAATTTTTAATTCACTCGGGTCTCAATTTTAAAGCATTTTCTTGTAGTTTGTCCTAATTATAATCATTTTTAATGACAGCTTAAAATTTTCATCCAACTGTCTTATCACATACGGTACTTAATTTCTCAAGTGAACAGTTTTACTGTACACCATTCTGGGAATTTTAAGAACTAAAACATAAAAGGAGAGAAAGTCCTTTGTATGGCAAAACTAGATGTTAATTGTTCTAATATACATAAAGAGACCAAAGCAGTTTCTGGAAGCTGGGGCTGGCCTTCCTGCAGAGACTCCTCAAACTCCTTTCAAGGGAGATTCGCAAAACCCCAGGGGAGAGGAGAAGAAAAGAATTTTTTCCTGTTTTGCTGGGTTCTGCCAAAAATCAGAACCAGGATTGAATATTCATTGTTGTATTCTACATGTTGAATAGATGAGTCTTGTTCACTCAGACTAACGTGGAAACTACCCAGCTCCAGAGAATAATGGGTTGGCTACCTTGGTCCGACCAGCCTTCAGCCCATTGCTTTCTTAGGTTGTTTAAATGCAATGAATTTTTTTAGCAACTGCACGTAACTTCTTTTACTTATTATGTGTGTGTGTGTGCACACACAGAAAGGAAAGAATAGAAAAACCTGCAATTCTACAAAACAGAGACTACAAATCACCACGCCTCCTGGCACTGGGTTCATGCCAGCCTTCTTTTTCATTGAAATACAATAACTGCACATGCTTATGGAGTATGGTATGATCACTGGATGCATGTACATAATGGGCAATGATCAATTAAAGTTCATAATATTTTCTGGCCCCAAAACATTTACCACTTATTTGTGTTGGGCACCTTCAAATTCCTCTTCTCTAGTTCTTTCTAGAACACGTAATGAGTTATTGCGAATGATAGTCACCCTACTGGGCTCACAGTCCCCAATCAGTCAAGCAGTGCATGGCAATAGCAGTGCTCTCATTAAGACAGATGGTCAAGTAATGTGCTAAATTAACTGCTAAGGTAGGAGAAGACTTTGTCTCTTTTACTTAAAAAAAAAAAAACTGTTCTGAGAACTCCTGAGTTCTGTCATATCTCAGTTACTTATTATTTTTGGAGGAGCTAGTAGTCTCCAAGAATGCACACTAAGCAAGCTAAAGCATTCTTTATTTTGGTTCGTCCAGTTGAAATTCCATTTAGGCTTCTTTGGCTCCAGTGTCCTTGGTTCGCTCCACAGATGGGCACTGCTGTGGACGGAGAAGCACACCTTTGCTTGCCACGGTTAGCTCTGAGGACACGTTGGAAGGAACAGGGAGAAACTGGAGAGTGGAGACATTTACCTTTCCTAGACTGTGCTGCAGAATCAGCCATGTGCCACGCAATCTGCGAGGCAGGAGCTCACAAACTATATTGTCTACCATGGTCACCTGGCCATGCTGGACTGGGAGGAGGAGAGGATGCTTACCAAAAAGGTGCGTTCCAGCAGAACATTTCCAAAGATCTAGATCCAGTCACATTTATGGGGTTGTCTGAAGTAAGAACTTGGTAAGATTCCAGAGTAAAATGTGAAGAGGGATGTGAGGACCAGAAACCTAGTTTTTTTTGGTAGGACTTGGGTTGGTACGTAGAAACCAAACCACACATCCAACAAATGAATGCAACAAACCCCAGTGACAATGCGTTTTTCTCAAGTAAATGCTTCTCGGTGTTCATGAGCAAGCAATTTCTCCTATAACGGAAACACACCTAATAATAGAATTTTTATATGTACATAACATTTCCTATACACACACAAGCATTTTAAAACTTCCAGATAGACTGCTTGCTAGTAGATATTAATGTGATCTCTCAACAGGAGCTTGATATTGAAAGCAAATTTTGGGGGAAAATCTGCTTGAGGTTTGACCCTCCACTGTTTGGGTGTAGCCAGATCTCATGTAACTACTGGGAAAAAGCAGCCCTTTCCTCTCCCCCACCATTTACTCCTGCGGGCTTCTGTTCCAGATGGCAGAGAGGCACAAACGCTATTTCCGTGCATGCGCGGTCTGTCTTCACTTCCTTTTGGGAAAGGCCCAGGTTCGTCTGGGTGGTGTGTGTAGGGCTTACATTTGGCCATGTGTGTGGTTCCTACGCATTGTCCACCCAGCCTTCAGCTGATATTCTCCCAGAGGCCTCTAGGGTTCGGAGTGTAATGATTTGAGCCCAACATTTGTCCAAATAAGTTTTCCCCAATCCTGTGCCAGATGGAATGAAAGATGCAGGCACAAACATTTCTCTCTCTCTCTTTTTCTTTTTGGCTGCAACTCTCTGATCTCAGTGCATGCGCAGTCTGTTTTGACTTCTTTGTGAGAAAGGAGCAGGTTTTCCTGTGTGTTAAGTCAAGACCAAAACTGCTGCCCTCTGAGGCCAAGGACCAGTCTCACGAGAGTACTAGCTTGTCCCCAAATGGTGCACCGCATGGTTTAAGGCTGAGATTTGGTGGCAGACTGGGAGCTGTTTCTTTTTGTGGTTGAGCTCACCTGGGGAATACAACCCAAAAGCCAGATGCCACCTGTGGCTGAGCTCATAGCCACCACAGCAGTGGCCATGAAAGTTCATCTCTGATCTCCAGCTTGGACCACTAGGGCATTCCAGAACCCCCCAAAACGAGGGGAGGCTGTGTCCACTGTAAATACTGAAGGGTAAAAATCACTGCCAAATTAGTAGCTTCCAAATATCATTTTCAATAAAAACTTCATGATAAAAAGCATGTTAATACCCAATGGTTAGTGGTTTTTATGATGGTGTTAAACCACTTGTGCGGAGGCTCCCCGGCGGATGCTGTTTCCTCACTGGAGAAAGAAATTGGCTGCTAGTGCTAGGTTTGCGCGCTTTCACTGTTGCTATAAAATCAGCCCCCAGGAGAATTTTAAGTCTTCTTGAATTGCTTTTTAGCACAGTCTAAGGAAGTAAAACTTCTAAAACTGCCTGGTCACAGACAAATCACTTAAAAAGCCAGCTTTGTATTGGCAAAGTTGGGCTACAGGAAGTGTTTCGAAATGCAGAACATAACAATATAAAGCTAAGTATTGTTATTTATTTAACAAATGAAACCAGGCTGTCATTGAAAACTAAGAGCCTCCAGGAACTCTTTAAGGTCATGTGAAATGCCAGATCCTCGCTGACGCAGACGTCCGGCTCTAACAGGCGGTGGTGTTTACACACGATGTCGTGGCTGGTGGCCCTGTTTATCAACAGATGCATAGACACATATTCTCTCTTCAGTAACAGCTCACTAATCCATTGCAAGTTGATTCAAAATAATACCTAATACAAAACCATTCTCCAGATGGCCAGGATCATTGCATTTTTGCAATGAAAAATGTAGAATAATCAAAGTGTCAAAATTAGAAGAATCTAGATTTAGCTTAATGCAAGCCTCCTCGTATACTGAAGGTAAGCTAACCAGATACAGTTGCATGTTAAATAGACACTGTGCACGCAGTGTTTTTAAAAGTGGAGTGAGGCCAGATCCGAAGTACTGCCGTAAAAGGTGGGTGGCATTCTTGAAGGAGGGCTTATTTGATGGCACTGAACTAGTTAACGTTAACATTCCTCTTCCATGTGAATCCCTGCAGGACACACATGACGTGAGTTTATCTTCCTCCTTCTTGTTCATTGGCTCCATGTTCTGTACCTAGGCATGTTCAATAAGCATTTCATATCATGATATTGATACGGTGGCCTATTTCCAACTTCCAGGGAAGGATATGATTTCACTTCAGTCACTGGCTAACAAGATACAGAAGATAATTTAAAAAAATAATTCTATCAAATCAAAGGAAACTTGAGGGCTGGTTTTAACTGATCATCAGTGAGATCTCCAGTCCAGTAATCTGTGTAGAAGTGGTCCCTTGTAGGCTACTTGGCGCACTGCCACATGCTGTGATCCTTCCTGGCTTACAAGGAGCAACCCTTGGGCGAGCCAGCTCTGGGGATTCCAAACAACTGACCCTCCCCAAAAGTAACAAAGAGCTAGGATTGTCAAAACCAGGGAAGACATTTGAGAAATGATAAACAACCCTGAGGATTTGAGTATTTATTCTAGGCTGCTTATGATGACATATTTTTATAACACTTGTCTGAGTGCCAGGAAATGGCAGGATGGAAAATCACATTCCCCAAATAAGTGAAGGGTGTATCACCCTGACCGGCTTCCTTCTCCAGCAAACTCCACAGATAGCTGAGGAAGGGAGTTTAAAGGTGCAAGCGGGATTTAATTCCTCTCAAAATGTCTCTTAAGAACCTTATGTTCAAGAAGCCTTCTTTTTCTCTTT